>CAEMYA010000355.1:60758-171547 GCA_903131615.1 Diplodus sargus
TTTACCCAAATCACATTATTCTCAGAAATTAAGTAAAAGAAAATCTTGAGAATAAAGGATTAAATCACATTTATAGAACCAGAATTATTCAATTAGCTTCACAGATTCAAAGTCAGATTGAGTTTTTAGTGAGTTGATTGTCTCACATAATCCTCCTCTGAACAAACTGTGACTCAGCAGTGATGAAACATCTGAACATTTGATCTCTAACGGCTGATTATCCTTCAATTATCCACTGTAGCTTTTGAAAGTCTGACCGTTCAAGAAGAGACGGTTTCTGTTCGGTTCTCCTCCGTCACAGGTATAAACATCCTTCTGTTTGATAAAATAACTCCATCACTGATATAAAAACCTGTCTGTCTGTCTTTCTGTCTGTCTGTCTGTCTGTCTGTGTCTTAAATCATCTTTTATATGTTTGTCTGTGTTTGTACTGATGTCATTCATCAATCTGTCTGTTTTTCTTCGCTGGTTGATTTTTCTTTGCAGTTCCTTTCATCCTCATAACTTCTGATCGTTAAAGCCTTCTTAATGACCGTCCTCACATGTCAGAATCAGGTTGTTTTTATTCTAAATTAATTTTTCTTCTTCACCAGAAGAGAAAAAACCAGTTGAAGAGATTATTGAGAGAACTCAGTTTGAGAGAAGAGAAGAAGTCCCGAAAGGTACAACTGCTTTTTTAAAAAGGCGAACTGGCTTCTGGCTGTTGATCAAAGCTTTGAGCGTAACGAAGCAGCTGATCAGGACTGCCGCTCCGCTCGCCATCATGTTTGTCACCTAACGCTTCAAACTCCATCAGCTGCTGCTCACAGAACACTTTCTTCCTCTGAGCTGTAACTCACTGTGTGATTATCTTCAGTCCTGTCTGTCTTCTACCTTCATGTTTATTCTTCTTATTCATGTTGCTGCTTCTCACTCCTCTCTTGCGCTCTTGTTAACCCTCACGACAGCTTTCTGTACTGCAGAAAGTAGAGTAGACTGCAGAGCTTGACCGTCGCAGTTTTAACGCGAGCTTTCTTGATCTGTTAAGTTCCTGAGGTTGTCAGGAGACCAGAGGAGAAACCCTCTGAGCCTGCAGCTCCGCCTCCAACGCCGGTCAAAGGTATTTGCAAATACCTCCTCTTATTTCTACCACCACCTGTCTGTGCCTTGTACATTGTTTGTTCCTTTCTTCATGTATTTCTGTTTCTCTTGATGAGTCTTGATGTGAGCATTTATCAGAAAACTGAAATCCATTATAATATTTTAAAGTACCTGAAGCAAAGAAGCCGCAGCCCGAAGTAACTGCCGCCGCTCCGCCTCGCAGAGAGGAAGCTCCGGCCGCTCCAGGTAACGACTGTTGTCTTGTCACTGATGATTTCTGTTGGATTGTTTGTCATCTTAGAGTCGTCATCGACTCACGGTCTTGATTCTTGATAGAAAACCTTTAAAATACACAGAATATTGTATTAACTGCATTTTTGTAGCACAAAATATTTTTTAATTGCATTTATATTTTTGTAAAATTGATTTTTTATATTTTTTCAGTTGTTACATTTTTACTATTCTTTACAAAAAGTTTTTATTCTATATTTTTAACATTTTTAAGTCTTGACATAATGCAAAGAAAAAATCCAAGATAAGAGACTTTTATATTTGTATAAAAAATCATATCAATACATATTTTTGAGATGTTTTTGTACATAGATGAGATAAACAAAAGAATCTCGAAATGTTTTTTGACAGGTTTTTCTTTTTTATATATGCTATAAAAATATTTAGGATTTGTTTTAAACTACAATGAATCACTTTAATCATGAAATTGAAAAGAAGATTGGATAATCCTAACCAGTAATCATCTCATAGATAATTTCATCATAGGTCTTTTTGTAATTTTTTTATACATTTGACTTTTTTACACAATTTATTAGTTTAACTGAAACGAGTATTTACGCTTAGAAATTCAGTTCCAACAATCCTATTCTTCATTTCTTTATCAAATCCAACTCTTCAGATGACCTTCTTCAGGTTTCTCTTGAACAGTGTCTGTATCTCAGCGTTCTTACAGTGCGTACGGAGCATTGTGTTCTTGGCTGTCCATCTGTTTGTTGTTTGTTTTCTGTCAGTCGGTCTTTTTATTTTTCAAGTGTGATCTTTTCCTTCTTTTACCCCCTGAACTCTTAAAGCTGTGTGTGCTCTGTGTCGACTCACAGTTTTATTTCTCTGTTAACCTTGAAGAACCTTCAGTATACACCAAACCAGCACCTGAACAGGAGAAAGTGACCAGAAAGGTCATTCCTGAACCTTATCAACCTGAACCAACAGTGGAGCCTAAAGTGGTTCCTCCTGAGCCAAAACTGGCACCTCAGAAACCGCAGGTGCCTGAGCCGAAAGTGCCCACAATTAAACCAGAAACTGAAGCACCGAAAGTTAAACCTTCAGAGAAAACACCAGAAGCCCCTAAAACAAGAGGTAATTTAGTAAACTCTTTGCATCCCTGCTGATCAACTTGAAAGACATTGTGTTGAACTTTAAGTCTTTCTTGTTTTGTTTCATGTTGCTGTGATCTGTGTGTTTCCTGTAACTCTTTAACATGTTTGTCCAAATCTTCTGAGATGTTTTCGTCACTGCAAAACTCTTGGTTTGATCTTTTAAAATTAACATCTTCCAATGTGTATTAGGAGTTGACAGTAGACTTTAGGATGTTTGGAAATCGATTTAGATCTATCCTTCTACAAGCTAATTCTACTCATTAATGTCACAGCTGTGGTGTGTTGATAACGAAGCTCACACCTGGTTCCTGAAATAACTCTATGATAACTCTAGAATAAAAACATTTCAATGTTCTCCAAAGTGCCATCTGTAGCCAAACCAGAGGAAGCCGTAGTTCAGCCATTTGCTGCCAAGATTTCTCCATCAAAGACTGAAGATAGATTATCAAAAGGTACTGGAAAGACATTTCCCACCTTTGAACTCTTTGATCTGTGTTATCATATGTCTTATATGTCATGTGATTGAAACCAGTCCGTGTTGTGTGTTTTATGTATTCACCTGTTTTTGTAGTTGTCGTTGTGCTAAACACTCGTTAGAGTGGACACTAATGTTAAAGTCTTAGCAGCTACCAGTAGGTTACTGAAAATATACTGTATATAATGTTCTTTAAAGCACCTGAACCACCAAAGCCTGAAGAACCTGTAGCTTACCAAACTGCAGCCAAGGTCACTCCACCCAAGGCCGAAGCTGCTCCATCGAGAGGTATTGATCTTTGACTTGAATTCACTCGTGAAAGAGTGTAATCTTTGTTAGCCTTGGTCATTTTTGCTGAAGGTTAAACAATACATGATATTCTCTTAAGTGCAAGATGTACCCAGACCAGAGGAACCTATAGTTCAACCATCAGCACCCAAGATTGCTCCACCCAAGGCTGACACCATTCCAACTAAAGGTACTGTAAAGATGCTCTTGATAGGTGTCTTAGCTCTTTTGTTCTGTTTCCTGTTTGTGTTGTTTCTTGTGTTTTAAGCTTGTTCGGTATGAGTTTCTGCTTTTGGAACCCACCTTAGTTATCAGACTGAAAGTAATCTTCCTGAAATATCTTCTAAGAATATCTTTGAACTGCCTAAGCACTCGTTAGAGTGTGACTTGCACTTTTTGTCAAAATATGGTGAACGAGATAATCATCTTATAAATAAATCTTCTCCAAAGTTGTCTCAGAACCAACAACATCTGATCCTCTGAGAAAACCACATCTGCTGTCTGGTAAACCTGAGCAAGAAGAACCGAGGTACATCCCTGACACAAAACCAGAAGAACCAAAGAGAGTTCCAGAAATACCCAAGAAGGTCCCAGAAGAACCAAAGAAGGTGCCAGAGGCACCCAAGACGGTTCCAGAAGAACCAAAGAAGGTGCCAGAGGCACCCAAGAAGGTCCCAGAAGAACCAAAGAAGGTTCCAGAGGCACCCAAGAAGGTCCCAGAAGAACCAAAGAAGGTTCCAGAGGCACCCAAGAAGGTCCCAGAGGCACCAAAGAAGGTCCCAGAAGAACCAAAGAAGGTTCCAGAGGCACCCAAGAAGGTTCCAGAAGAACCAAAGAAGGTTCCGGAGGCACCCAAGATAGTTCAAGAGGAACCAAAGAAGGTTCCAGAGACACCCAAGAAGGTTCCAGAAGAACCAAAGAAGGTTCCAGAGGCACCCAAGATAGTTCAAGAGGAACCAAAGAAGCTCCCAGAAACACCAAAGAAGGTACCAGTAGAACCAAAAAGGGTTGTGGAGGAAACAAAGACGGCTCCAGAAACACCTAAACAAATTCCTCAGGCTAAAAAGCCTCAGCAACAAGGTAGATATGTCTGCAAACACGAGTTTGAACATCTTATTAACTAATCTTAATCTTACTCGATCTTATTAACTTAACCTTACTTGTTTTGATCTTTTAACTATTTTTATAACTTTACGAAGGATTTGTTCTCATGTCTGTTCTGTCGTGTGTTGAACTTGTGCTACCTCATATCAATTATCAAAACAATAAAACACAGGGAGATACTGCAGCACTAAAACAGCACTAGTTACACCAATGCTGGAGATCACATCACAGGTGTGCTTGAACTTAGAGCTGTTTCCCAGGTAGTCTTAGAAAGTCAGCAAGAATGTCCATCAGTATTTTGTAGTTTGACAAGTTGTATTTACTTGTCATTGAAACCAGATGAGATAATTCCTTCTGAAGTATCACTCCAGCCAAAGTCTAAATAAACTACATAGCAGAGAGTTAGAGATTCATAATAACCACAGTTTAGTTTTAAAATGAGGACCACAGTTTAATAACTGATATCTGTGTTTTTGTGTTTTTGTGTCTTGATGATTTTTATCTTGTGCTATTTTTCTCTTGGCCACCGCTCAATGGTGCAAATCTTCTATCTTTGGTGATATCTTTAAAAAAATACCTCAGTTCCTTTGAAGATTGAGCTGAAGCAAACAACAGAAGTGCAACAGGAAGACAGCAAGAAGTCTTCTCCAAAGATGGATCGTGGAGAATTTGGTGGTGAATCTTGGAGGGTTTCTCTGCAAGAAGAAGTTGGACACTGGCAGGAAGAAGTCGGGACATCTGAAAGGAAGATGGGTTCAATTGTGAGAGAAGAAAGCACTTTGAAAAAGGAGATAAGACAAGAAATGATTATTACAAAGGAAGAGGATGAGGATTCTACATGGTATGAAGAAGATCAACAGGTTAAGCCATTAGAGGACATTCAAAAAGCATGCACAGAATGTGAAGCTGAAAAATTGGAGGACACTGAATCTCAGGATGAAGAAGCTGCGGAAAAAAGAGAAGAAATGTCTTTGAGGTTTGTCTCTCCACCTCTAAAGGAGGCCATTCAGGAAGTCACACCTCCATCTGAAATGACTTCCACAAAGAGAGACGCTTCTGGGTTGACAATCAAAAAAGAAGTAAGGGCTTACAAGAAAACTACCCAAGAAAGAAAATTCAAGGAAGTAGACAATCTGCCAACTTATGCCAAGCAGAAAGAAGAAGAAGAAAGAAGAACTGAATCGTTGGTATCAGTATACCAAGAAGAAACTGTCTATCCAATGGATGATCTTGTTAAACCTCAGATCTCTGATACATCTAAAGAAATCACCTTCCCAAAGCAGCCTACAGTACCTAAAGAAATCACTCATATGAAGCAAGCTGAGTCAGTCAAAGTAGAAGCTTCATCTGAAAGATCCATGCCTTGGAGAGAATCTGTTTCACCTCCACCCGATCAAGACTTACCCAAAAGTCTTCCTGAAACCATTATTTCTCATGTTATGACTACTGTTCCTCCCAAAAAAGAAGTAGAAACCTCAAGGCAAGAAATCCCCAAATCTGCCAGAAAAATGTATCCCAAAGACATTGTACCTCTGGAGAAACCAATTGTGTCAGAAGAAATGTCTTTTGAAGAACAACTTGTCCCAGCAGTAGTGTCCCCCACGGTGCCAGCACAACTTCCTTCACCTGATCAAGACTTACCCCAAAATCTTCCCAAAACTATACTTCCTCATACCCTAACAGTTGTTCCCCCCAAACAACAAGTAATGACCCCTAAAAAAATTAAGTCTGCAAGGGCAGAAATTGTCAAAGCTGAAGTGTCTTTTGAAGAGGAATTCGTCCCAGCAACAGTTTACCCTCCAGCCACAGCACAAATTCCTTCCCCCGAGAAGGTATTCCGTCTTGAGGAAGACATTTCACCTCCAAAACCAATTGTTCTACCTCCAAAGATGACCTCGCCTGCAGAGTTTATTCCTGAAGACACGAGTCTACCCAAGAAACCTGTCACTAAAGACAAGGTACCTCTAACTAAACAATCCCAAGTTCAACTACTAAAGAAACCTCATCCCCCTGAAGAAGAAACTCTTCAATCCAAGACACCTGCTGCTCTGACACAGAAAATAATCACACCCCAGGTGGATTCTTCTGAAGAAGAAAGAACCAAGACAACGAAACCTCGACCAACAAGAGAAGATGACAAGAAAGCAAAGAAGGGAACTCAGGAGATTGAACAACAAACTCTTCAGACAGGTATTCTTTCTCATTTGAGCTGCACAAGCTCATGATCGCCATAAGATCACTCCCTCTTTAAAAAGATTTAACTTCTTATATTTTACACTAAACTTCACATCATCGTAGTTAGTCCTGTCTGTCCGTTGTTTTACATGTTTTGTGTGTTACTACTCTGCAATGTACACCATGTACTAAAGAAACTTTCTTGGTCTACTCACATCTTTCATTGTTGATTAATGTGCTTTCCTTCAGTTGGCATTCTTTCACTTCTTCTTCATGTTTTTGCAGTTTGCTGTGATTCATGTCTGAATCATCTTGTATTGTTAGTAAGTCTTGAAAGACCGTGTTGTTGTCTTGGTCGTGATCTTGGCATCTTGTATTCCCAAAGTGTCTCCTCCAGAGGAAAAGAAACCTTCTGCACCAACACCAAAGCCTTCAACTCCTCCTGCTCCTGCAGCCAAAGTTGCTCCGCCTGCAGGTACTCTATTCACTTTGTACTTTCGTCATCTTTGCTGGCTCATCAAGATTCAGCCATGTTGTTGTTCTTTTTGTCCATTTGTTGGTGTTGTTCTTATTGTCTCCCTTCTGTTCAGGTTTTCTGTTTTTAACTTTCTTATTATGTTTTGACCAAGCTTGTTGTTTTCTTGGTTATGATCTTGGCATCTTGTATTCCCAAAGTATCTCCCCCAGCGGAGACGAAACCATCTGCACCAGCACCAAAGCCTTCACCTCCTCCTCCTGCTCCTGCAGAGAAATTTGCTCCTCCTGCAGGTAGTTTGTTCACTTGGTTTAGTATGTTGTCTGTCTGTTTTGTTTTGTTTTCTTGCTGGTTGTTTCAAATGGCACTGGTTTTTTTCTCTCAAATGCCATTTCACTTGCTGTCTAATCTTTCCTCAGTCTTATCTCGCATTGTTTCAATGCAAATGTCAGTCTTGATTGACCACGTTGTTGTCTTGGTCGTGATCTTGGCATTTTGTATTTAAAGTGTCCATTCCAGAGGAGAAGAAACCATCTGCACCAGCATCAAAGCCTTCAGCTCCTGCTGCTCCTGCAGCCAAAGTCACTCCTCCTCCAGGTAGTTCTTACACTTTGTGTTTTGTGGTACCTAAAAACCCTGTCCTTTGTTTTTAAGTTGTCTGGTTCTGTTTCTGTTCATTTCTGTCTGTTTAATTCACATCCAATTGTCTTCATTCTTAAATTCTTTATTCTGTCATTACGTCTTGTCACTTCCATATCTTGTGTTCTCTTGCTCATGACCATTGGTATCTTGTACTCCCAAGTGTCTCCTCCAGAGGAAAAGAAGCTCTCTCCACCAACAACAAAGCTTCCAGCAGAAAAAGTCGTTCCCTCTGCAGGTAGTTTCTACTGTTTGTCATCCATGTTGTTTAATTTCCTGTTCTTCTTGCTTTAAATAAATCTGTTGGTCTGAATTCTTCAAATTTGTCTGTTTTGTTTAAGTATCTGTCAGTTGTTGCATGTTCACCTGATCTTTGCCAGTGACTTAATCAAGTTGGCATTCTTGTAGCTCAAGTTGCACCAGTGGAGAAGATTCCATCTCCACCTGCCGCTAAGGCTGAACCCTCTCCTGTATCAGAGAAAATCTCTCCACCTGAAGGTAACATCTCTTCTATAACTTTGATTTATGTTGTTCTCCTCTTTTTGTCTCAAAACTTTAAAGGATTTCTGTCTTCATACTGAGCAAACTAAGTTTTGCTTTAAGAAATCCTGTCATTTTTTAATTCTGTTTGTCTGACGTCTGTATACTTTCTTAACTCAAGTGTCCGTCTAAAAAGTAAATTAAACTTTTCTGTCTTTGATTTAGCCTTATTCTATGTATAGTGCCTACTTACGTTGATCTTATTTAAATTCTTGCAGACAAAGAACCAGTTTCTGCACCTGGACCAACTAAAGGTATATGAAATATTAGTGTCTTTATTTTAAAAAGGAACATTTTAATACATATTGCTTCGCTCGTTATTCTCTCAAAGATGTTTTTAATGTATATGTTTCAGTGGTCTGTGTGTGTGCCCAGTGTTATGTCAGATGAACTGTTGAGTTTCTTGTATGTCTCTATGTGAATGTTACAAAATGTGTATTTACTGCCTCAACTACAGCGCCAACTCTTAAGCAAAAGGGTAAGATTCCTCTTCAGGAGGCAAAAGCACCTGAATCTCCTAAGATGAAGAGTAAGTTTACAAGGAAACCCAAAGAGAAGGAACCAGAACCAGAGGTCATTAAGCTGAAGAAGGTTCCAGTGAAAGCTCCTGAGCCCGAGAAACAAGTCGAAACTCATAAAGCAGAAGTGACGAGGCATCATGATCCAGAACTAATGGTTCATGGACTTCATGACAGAGAAGATCGAGAGGTAGTAACACTTGGAAGAACTGAGCGGGTCTTCACTGCAGAGGAGGAAACTGCTCAGTTATGCTACTTAGAGGAGACTGAAAGGGTTGCAGTTGTACCAAAAACTGAGAAAGAAGGATGGACAAGAACCCAGAAGCCACAGAAAGAGGAAGAATCTGAGGTGCCAAAAGTCGAAAAGAAGAAAATAACTAAACTGCCGAAGGCAGATGAGCAGAAAGAGTCGGTCAAACTAAAGCCCTTTGAAAAACCAGGAAAACCAGAGGAAGAACTGGAAAAGATCCAGCTGAAAAAGGTGCCAGCTAAAGCAAAAGAGCCCAAGAAGGAAGTTATAACACAAAAAGCTGAAGTGACAAGACATTATGATGATGAACTGACAGTTCAGAAGCTTCGCCAAAGGGAAGATAGAGAGTTAATAACAGTTAAAAGAACTGAACGAGTCTTCACTGCAGCTGAAGAGGCACAAGAACTGGGTCACATGGAGGAACTTGAAAAGGAAGAAGCAGTAGATGAGAAATCAAGATGGATAAGAACCCCTAAAACGCAGAAAGATGAAGAACCTGAGCCAGATTTAACAAAAAAGAAAATAAAGAAATTGCCAAAGGAAGAGGAGGAGCCCGAAGTAGTAACACTGAAACCGTTTGAAAAACCACAGAAATCCAATGAAGCTGAACCTCCGAAAACTAAGAACGAAACTGAGGCAAAGATGGACATTGAACGCACTCCATTTAAGAGAGGTGAGATGCCACAGAGAGATCAACCAACCGCTGCTATAAAAGACAAAAAAGATGAAGATGCTCCCTTGACGAGTCCAGAGGCAACTCCCGATGTCAGCAAAGATCAGAAGGAGCTCCCACAGAAGACAAAGGTTGATCAAGTACCCAAAGACAAGGAACCTACAGCTGCAGATAAGCTTAGAGGAAAACCTAAAACTATTTCCACACCAGATAAAGAGAAAGAGAAGGTCATGTTGAAGCCATTCACCAAAGCCGGCAAGCCGGAAGAAAAGCCAGATAAAGCATCCAAGCACGAGATAAAGAAGCCAGTGGACGTTAAGGCACCAAGCCGAACTCCAAAGGAAGAAACTCCGGGAGAGCAGAAAAAGCAGCAGCTTGCGTCTAAAAAAGAGGATGAGAAACCTCAGGAGAAAGACGAGCCAGCTGTTCCACCCAAGACGCCCAGTCCACCAGGCAAGGAAGAAGCAGAGAAAGAGATACCACCAAAACAAACAGATACCTTCAAGAACAGTACTGAGCTCAAAAAGACCTCTTCACCAAGAGTGGGTAAAGACAAGGTAGAAGAAGAAAAGCCGCTCAAACCTGTTGAGCAACTGAAGAAAGTCGAGCTGAAAAAGACGCCATCACCAAAGGTTGATAAGCCAAAACCAAAGGAGCTGGAGCAAATCCCCATTCAGAAGAGGCCAAGTGGTGAAAAAGTCAAACGGATTCCTAAAACTGAGTCACCGAAAGACTCTATTGAAGCTGTAACGCTCAAGAAGGTCCCAAAGAAGCTGTCACCAGAGGAGGCTCCAGAACCGGAGAGGTCCGGTAAAGGACGGATCCCCCTGGTGAAGGAGGTTTCTCCCGGAGCCGTGCAGATGAAGAAGGTGCCAACGCAGCCTGAGGAGGAGGTGTTTGAAGAGGAGTCAGAAGAAGTGGAAGGAGACGAAGAGGAGGAAGCCTGGGGCTGGGAGCTGGTTCCTTCGGACGACTGGGAAGGTGAAGTTGTTGATGGGGCGGTGGAGACTCCAGTCGTCCCCGGCGGTAAACGAGGTGAGACGAAGGCAGACGAACTCCTCATCTGATGACTCTGGAGCCCCTTCATCCATCTCAGATGACTCATCTAATCCTCATCACATCCTTCATTTCTTCATCTTCAGCTCATGTGTTCATCCACCATCCGTCCACTGTGATGTTTTTCATGTCGTCCATCGTATAATCAAACATGTCATCAACATCAGTCATTGTTTGTTCGTCTTCACCAACAGTCATGTCATTCACCTTAAAGTTTCCTGAATTGTCTTTCATCCATGTGTGTCCCATTTTTCATCCATACATCAAACGTTTCACTCTTTATCCTCTTCATCATCATCTGTATGATGTCCCTTCGGTGTTCTCGTGATTTGTTTAATTTAGCATGTTTGCTGTTAGCATTGCTCAGATCTTTCTCTTGGTTCTGCTTAATCATCAAGCTCAATCAGAAAAATGTTTAAAACTTATTGTTTCTTGTCCAGATGGAAAACCATCAGAGGAGGCACCAAAAGGCAGAGGCAGAGGATTTGGGGGTATGAAATGAATAAAAATAGACCTTTAGTGTCCTAACAGTGTTGCTGTTTGTGCTCAATAATATTTGAAGCAGTTTCACTCGCTTTCTTCACGGTCGTTGTGAAGTGTGTGTTGTTTTCTTTTCTTGTCCTTGCCAAAAAAGCCAAACAAATGTTTTGTGTTCAGCCTTAAATCTTGGCCCGAAACTTTTGTTATGATCAACAATTGGGCTCTGTATCGAACCTCAAACATGTAGATATTTCTATATACACTTTCTAGTTTTAGACTCTTTTATTCAGGCAATGTTCATGTATGTCTGCTGTGTTTGGAAAATGTTTGGCTTTGGCTTTTTCGTCATTATTGATGTTTGATATGCGTTACGTGTGATTTGCTGTCTCACACCAGTAGGTAGGTTATGTGTTGTGTTGTGTTGTGTGGAGAAATCTTTTTCTCTTTGCTTGTTGTCTGTCAGTGTTTTTCTCTCTTCTTGTATTCTGTAGTTTGGGGTTTTTCATAGAATCCTGTTTGAAGCTCATAAAGAGTGACTCTGCATGATTCATAGTCTCAACAGAATTTTATATTCGGTGCACTTCTTACATTAAAAACTGTTAAAACAGAGTTTTATTGAACATGAGATTATGCCACCTGAGGTCTGATTCATGGTAGGCACAATTTTTAAAAACATCCCATTGTCCAATGACTAATTCTTCACTAATTTCTGAAACTAACTTCTGAGTTTTTGTGTGTGACGTTCCAGTGAGACAAACCCCATCACCTGGTGATGGGGGCAGGGGCCGGGGCCTGAGGCCCGGTGGTAAAGGCCCATCACCACCAGAGGAACCCTTCGGAGGATTCAAACTGAAGGCCGTCCCTCTGAAGTTCGTCAAGAAGATTAAAGACATCGTGCTGCAGGAGGCCGAGTCCATCGGCTCATCTGCTGTGTTTGAGTGTGAGGTCTCTCCTTCCACCGCCATCACGTCATGGATGAAGGATGGCAGCAACCTCCGTGAGGGCCCCAAGCACAAATTCACCGCTGATGGCAAAGACCGCAAGTTGAACATTATTGATGTTCAGCTGTCTGACACCGGTGAATACACCTGTGTCGCCAAGAATGCTGGCAAGGAAATAACATGCACAGCCAAGCTCATTGTTGAAGGTAAATTAAATCCAAACTTTGTCAATGTCACATTAAAACGAAGTCTGAGATGTTTTGCTAACTGAAAAAAAGCTTTTTGTAGGCATCATAAAGTACTCAAGCTCAGGTATGGTATCAGAATGGAAGAATTTCTATTCAAACGTCACCTTGAATGTATCGCAAATACTTTTTTTTTAAATGACGTCATCTCTTTGTGCAGAGCTGCCTGTAAAATGGCTGAAGGAACTGGAGCCGGAGACGACATGTATGAAGGGTCAGCCCATGTACCTGACCTGTGAGCTGAACAAAGAGAGGGATGTGGTCTGGAAGCGTAACGGTGCCCTCCTGAAGAAAAAGGCTGGGAAAGTGGCCATTAATATTATTGGCATGCAGCACGCTGTGACCATCCAGAACTCCACTGATGACGATGCCGGCGAATACACCTGTGAGGTAGAAGGACAAGAGGACGTCAAGACTTCAACCAATGTGAAAGTGATTGGTAAGCAGTCTGCAGTCAGGTAGACGAGATGAACAGATCCAGTCTTCTCTTTAAATCCAGTCTTTTACCTCAGAAGTCTTCAAACCTCCGGCCTCTCGTAGACTTTGTTTTAAACAATTTAAACCTTCTGTCCTCAGAAATCATCAAAGACTGGCTGGTGAAGCCTCTGAGAGACCAGCATGTAAAACCAAAGGCCAAGGCCACGTTCAAAGGCGAGCTGTTCAAGGACACTCCCAACTGGAAGTGGTACAAAGGAGAAAACGAGCTCGCTCCTTCTGACAAGGTGGAGATCACCAAGGATGGAAAGGACGTGATGCTCACCATCAACAACTGCCAGCCCAGTGACGTCTCAGACTACACCATCCAAGTGGAGGATCGCAGATACACTGCAAAACTCACACTTGGAGGTTGGTTGAGCAAATCCCTGTCACAAAATCTTCAAAATGTCTCGTCATTTGTGTAGTATTTCCTGTTAACTGTGTCTGCATGTTGCTTCAGAACGTGAGGCTGAGATCCTGAAGCCTCTCTCCAGCATCGAGGTGGTCGAGAAGGAGGAGGCCAACTTTGAGACTGAAATATCTGAGGATGATGTAGCTGGGGAATGGAAGCTGAGGGGCCAGGTGTTGGTGAGAACACCGGTAAGATTTAAAAAAAAAAACACCTGATCATATTGTGAAATGAACAATGATCTTGTTGTAAGTCAAAGAAAATCCTTTGAAACTTGAAAGATGAACTGTGATGGAAAATGAATCTACTTCAGGGGGAAATTAAATCAAAGAAATCAAGAGTTTATTTTTAAGGGTTTTGTAGAAAAATAAATTTTTTAGTTCCTGTATTAGTTCTTCAGCTCAAGTATTTATTTGTTGTCTGTTTTTCAGACCTGCGACATTAAATCTGAAGGCAGGAAACGATTCCTCACGTTGAAAAACGTGCAGCTGGATCAGGCCGGTGAAGTCTCCTATCAGGCTCTGAACGCCAACACCAGCGCCATGCTCACCGTCAAAGGTACAAATCTCTTGCACACAAGCCTGATTTTGTTCGATGTTGTCTGTTGCAAGCTGTTGCATTTGCCGGCCTATGAAAACGGATGGAATTCAAAAAGGAAAGTGGTAAGAAAAGTGGCGGCTTTGCGTTTGCTTTTGTGAATAACTGCCGAATTATTCGCACCTCGCAGAGATCGAAATGGGCTTTGTTGACCTGCTGAAGGACGTTTCTGTGCCTGAAAAGAAACAGGCTAAGTTTGAATGCTCCATCACCAAGGAGGTGTCAAAGGTCATGTGGTTCAGGGGGGTGGAGATCATCACCCCAGGCCCTAAATATGAAATAATTGATGATGGAAAGAAACACATGTTGATCATAAACAACTGTGAGTTTGAGGATGAGGCTCAGTACACGATCGAAGTGTTGGGCCAAAGATCGAGCGCTCAGCTGCTGGTGGAAGGTAAGTGGCAGACAGAAACCATGGCTTCCTGTTTCCTCTGTGTTGTCATTCAGTGTCTGTGGCTTTGAACTGTACGATGGCGACAAACTCCCCCTGTTTGTGTGCACTGACCTCGTGTATTGCAGGCATGAGACTCAAATTTACGCAGCAGATTCAAGACCAAACAGTGAAGGAAGGTAAAACGGCTCTGTTTGAGTTAGAGATGTCGCATGACAACGTGCCAGTGATCTGGTACCGAAATGAAGTGAAGCTCCACGTGAGCCGCACGGTGCTCACTCGAGTCGAAGGAAAGAGACACTTTCTAGAAATGAGGTCGATGTCTCTAGATGATACCTGCCAGATTAAGGCAGAGGCCAAAGGAATTTACTCCATTGCAAAACTGACTGTCATAGGTAACAACACACTCTCCTGTCTGTTCTCTCTCACTGCCTGTTGTTTTCATCGGTCATACAGCAGAAATCTTTAGTGCATTTTTATTTATTTATGGCAGTAAAAGCATTGCTGATTACAAGTTAATATTTAAAATGTGTTTTTTGTTACTTTTGTGTTAATTTGGCTTAAACAATTATTCTGATTAACTTCTCTGACAGTTGTTTAATTTTTTTAGGGTTTACAATAAAAATGTACAAACAGTTGTAATGAACTACAGTTATCCTTTAGTTCCAGTAACAATACAGTAGACATTGATATCAGTGTCTGTTGAAACAACAACCATCGGTTGGCACTTTGCCATCAGTTGAAGGAACAGCTCAGCCTTTGTGACTTACGAAAAGATCTGAAGTGAACTTTATTTTCCTGAAACTGACGGAGTCTTCTGTCCCGGCTCTGCTCCAGAGGGCGACGCTGTCTTCGTGGTGAAACTGCAGGATTATACGGCCACAGAGAAAGACGAGGTGTCTCTGGATTGTGAACTGAGCAAAGACGTCCCCGTCATGTGGTATCACAGCGAGAAGGAGATCATCGCTTCCAAGATGGTGGTCATGAAGTCTGAGGGCACTCGCAGGTCTCTGGTCCTGAAGCGAGTGGAGGAGAGCGACAAAGGCGTCTATGTTTGTGACTGTGGAACAGACAAGACGACAGCCAACATCACGATTGAAGGTACGGTTTTATATCATCTACTGTATCAGATATTATATCTGTGTACAAATTGTGATTTTGTTGTTCTGCTCTGAACATACAACATCTGTTGCACATCTGTCTGTCCGGAGACGATCCTCCTCTGTGGCGCTTCATCAGGTTTCTTACATCTTTTTCCCTGTGAAACGTTTTTTTTGCAACATGGCGAGTTTTCCGTCTCTCCGAGTGTCTGAGGACAGACGATGTTGTTCACTGAGGTTATGTGATAGAGATTTTGAGCTATATCAACATTTTTGCAGTTTAAAATTACTCTTTTCAGAAGAGAGAATATGGATGAATTATTTGCTGAAAAAGACCAAATTATTTAGATTTCTTCTTACAATTTGGACTTTCTTACAAGTCCAGTCTGTATGAACGCAAACATTTTTCACTACAGCTGATTCTTGAATCATTTTGTTTTTTGCACCAGCTCGTGACATCAAGGTGGTTCGGCCCATTTATGGTGTGGAGCTGTTTAATGGAGAGACGGCTCGTTTCGTGGTGGAGATCTCTGAGGACGACGTCCACGGCCAGTGGAAACTGAACGGAGAAGTCCTCACCCCGTCCTCCGTGAGAACTGCAGCTCTTACACCACATTTCTCTGGTTTTATTGTCACTGCGCCTCTGTGTGATATGAAGTCCCTCAGTTATTAACGACTGTTTCTGATGTTGTCTGACAGGATATTGACATCGTCGAGGAGGGAGGCAAACACACGCTGATCCTCTACAACTGTAAAGTGGCCATGACCGGCGAGGTGTCGTACGCGGCCGCCAACGCCAAATGTTCAGCTAACCTGAAGGTCAAAGGTAAACTGACAGCAAAGTTGAAAGAAAGAAAGAAAAATCTCACTGTTCATGATTGCCTGGGTCAGTCCTGAACATATTTTATAGATTAAAACAAACATGTCAAATTAGTAGAAATTCATTCATTGAATAAGTCGATCAGAACCACAGTTCGCCACGAAGGTTCTCCTGAGGTCGTCTTCTCTGCTGCCACCGGAGACTTAAACCAATACTTTATTAAATATTTTCTCAACTCGTCTAAAACGGAAAGATTTGTCACATTTGGTGACTTTTTTAAACATTACCACTTTTTAACACCAAGACAAAGTATTTTGTATATTTTTGATTATCTGGGTCAAATGTCACATGCTGGTCGACCCTGAAGCTGGTCTGTACCTGCAACAGATCCTCTGAACTGTCCACAAATCTTGTTTTAACTTGAGTTTTAGTTTGCAGTTTGCTCTTCTTTCCTGTATTTAAGGATCTAATTGTGTCATGGCCCAAAACTATCTGGAGGCAGAACACAATAAAAACGTTTCTTCATGTTGTCCTTCAGAACTTCCACTGAACTTCCTCACACCGCTGAGTGACGTTCAGGTGTACGAGAAGGACGAGGCGAGGTTCGAGCTCGAGGTGTCGAGACCCCCGAAGAGTTTCCGCTGGCTGAAAGGCTCTCAGGAGCTGCAGAGCGACGACAAGTACGAGATGATACAGGAAGGAAATATGTATGTTCTGGTGATCCGCTCGGCCGCCTTCGACGACGAGGCCAAGTACATGTTTGAGTCCGAGGACAAGAGGACGACCGGCAAACTCGTTATACAAGGTGACGACGGTTTCATCAAACACATCAAACTCAGGAGCTCATATTTGTTTTACACACAGGATTTATGACATAAAGGAACATTTCTATTTTCTCAAAGTGTTTTTTTTTCTCCATATTTCTAAGTTGACATAAACTTTTGCAACTTTTACAAAAACTAATTTTCATGTTTGGTCCTCCTTGAATTTCTAGACTTTCATCTGCAATTTTTCAGTTCGTAGCTGCATTTTAGTGTATTAGTTGGAATGTACAGGTGTCAAGATTTGAGGCATTTAGCAGAAATTTGCAGAATTTACCTGCATTTGTGGTTTGTGTCTCACTTTGGATGTAAGTCAGGTGTGTGACTGTGTTGTCTGTTCTGCTGCAGGTATTCGTTTAGAGTTTGCCAAACCGATTAAGGATGTGACGGTGAAGGAGCGCGAAACAGCCGAGTTCAGCGTCGAACTCTCCCACGACAAGATCCCAGTGATCTGGTACAAAAACGACGTGCGTCTGCATCCCAGTAAGGTGGTGCACATGTCGGACCATGGAAAGGTCCACATGCTGGCCTTCAAGGAGGTCACCATCGACGACACATCCATGATCAAAGTCGAGGCCATGGACAAGTCTGTGACTGCCATGCTCACCGTCATCGGTCAGTGATTCAGAAACTGTTTGAATTGTGTGACATGTTTGGAAGTTTCAGTTATTTTCAGAATATTATTTGCTGGTAAAATGTTTGAGATAATTAGTGGACAAACAGCAGACAATATAGTGTTTCCATGAACAGCACTTTAGTCCAGATCATTGTCAGTTGTTAAAGGTGCGTTAAACATTGACGTTTTGAACAGAAATCAGATTTTGGAGCAGAAACATATGCGTTGTGATAATTAACATGAAAGCGTTTCCCTGCAGAGGGCGACGTGTATTTCACCACCAAGCTGCAGAACTACACGGCCGTGGAGAAGGATGAGGTGAAGCTGGTGTGTGAACTGAGCAAGTCTGTCGCCGAGGTCAAATGGTACAAGGACGGGAAGGAGATCACGCCCTCCAAGAACATCGCCATCAGCACCGACGGCAAGAAGCGCATCCTGACAGTCAGGAAGGCGGAGAAGGCAAACATCGGAGAGTACACCTGCGACTGTGGCTCGGATAAAACTAAAGCCAACCTCAACATTGAAGGTAATTATCCAGAGAGATACATGAGGGAGAAGATGCTGTTCAGGTGACAGTCAATGGAGGATGTTAGTATGCTAATATTCAGGCCTGAGAAAGTAAAGTTTGTGTTTCACAATCAGTAAATAATTCAACAACCTTCATCCACTCCACCAACAAAAAACTGTTGTTAAAATATTAGCAGCAGCATTCTGAAAACCATCGACTTCTCTGACTGAATTCCAGCCAAAGCATTTGTTGCAATATTTCAATACTGTCTGCAATTATTCAACTATTCAGTCACTCCTAAACCGCATAAATGTCTGTCGATTATTATCTATTTCCATGTTTCTATGTTACATCTGTTTCTATATGTAGTTGTCACACGTCACAGTTTAATCCTCACGGTTGATGTTACTTCTGTTGTCGTGTAGTTCTAGTAGAAACAGTTGTAACACAACCCAGTTTCCCCTTCAAGGATCAATGAAGTATTTCTGTGATCAGAACAAAGTAATCTATGTTGGATTAAATAAAATATAAGATGACAGACATTGAGATTAAATTATGATCAATGTTGCATCAGTTGAAAAAAACATTCTTGGAAAATCCTCGAATGTTCTGTTGGATTCACACAAATGAGTGTGATATAAGCAGAGAGCAGCAGAGGACCGAGCACGGAGCCCTGAGGAACACCGCAGACTCATGTTACCACTCTCAGGACTCACACTGTCTCTGGAGGTCCTGATGCTGACGGAACGTCTCTCTCTCTCCTGCAGAGCGCGACATCAAAGTTGTTCGTCCGCTGTACAGCGTCGAGGTCACTGAGACAGAAACAGCCAAGTTTGAGACGGAGATTTCAGAGGAGGACGTCCACGGAAACTGGAAACTGAAGGGAGAAGCTCTGCATCAGTCTCCTGTGAGTCGGTTTACTCCATTGTTTTCATATCTGCTGCTTCATTCTGCTGCTACAGAACATTTCAGAGTCAAAGTTGTACTTTTTCTTCTTCTAGATGTTTGACAGCTGTAGTTTTTTCTTTACAGACTTAAATTGTGCACATAAATAAATGAAATAGAAATGAAATTTACCTCGACAATATTAAAATGCTGCTTTCATATTGATGTTGGTTTGTTAAACATTCTAAATTGGGCCATTTTCATAATAACTCCTTCTGATGAAGTGCGTTTTGCTGCTAATTGGAATTATTCGATAATCCACGTGGCACCAGCGTTATTCCCCTCGTGTACTTTAACTCCAGGAACATCCTGAATGCAGGACTTTCACCTGTAATTAAGTATTTTAACAGGTAAGTCTTCTTCCACCGCTGAGGAGTTTTTAATCAAATGTTCTTGTTTCCTTTCAGGATGTTGAGATTAAGGAGGAAGGAACCAGACACATGCTGATCCTCTACAACGTTCGTATGGACATGGCGGGAGGCGTCGACTTCTCAGCAGCCAACGCCAAATCCAACGCTCAGCTCAGAGTGAAAGGTCCGACAGCGTTTCATTTCTATTTACTCATACTTTATTTACTCGTTCGTTTCGTCTGAATGTTGTTCCCACACAGCAGAGCTTCATTCAGAAACAGTCTTTTTTAAATGTACTTGTTCAGATCCTTGTACTCAGATTCAAAGTTACAGCGTATTTGGACAAAAATCGCTACGAATATTTTAGCTCAACAAACATACTTTTATTTATAATAGTATAATTTAAAAAAGCGACTTCTAATAAAAACGTGCTGATTTATCAAGTCAGTAAAAGTTTCTGTTTGATTTGTTCAAAACATTTTCACTTGAAGACAAACTAGTTTTACTTCTTGTTATGGTTTAAAATCCATCTGTTAATAAAATATACTCTGGTCCGTTGATACACAATAAGAATAAGGTTTCAGTTTACGATGTTTTTCATTGTTGGTTAATCTGCAGATTATAATCTCAATTAATCAAGACGTTTTTTTTTCTCTAAAATGTCTCTGAAAAATGTTAATCAGAAGGAAATTAAGCAGAAAATATCTTCGTTGAAAATTACGAAAATAGTTATTAAAATATTTGCAGACTGATTTAATACATCTTTAAGCAAGAAAATCAGGATTTATGATTTTGACCGTATACACTGATTTTTTTTGTTTAGACTCTTGAAATGACAAAAATGTCTTTGATCAATAAAAAGCGAAATAATCTCAGTTGGAACAGAGATTTTAAAATAGTAATCATACATTTTCTATTCTTATTTAAACATTTTCAAACATCTGAGATGATTTCAGATTTTGCTGTTCGGGTTTGAAGTTGTCAGACGGATGAAAAGTCAGTTTAGAATCTCGTCTGATATCCCAGTAACCTCTGACATCGTGTCCCTGTCAGTCTTCAGCCAATCAGCTCCTGAGTTTATTTTAGATGCGTTATCTGAAGTGAGAGGCCGCTCTCTGATTGGACGAACAGGAACTCGACTATCTGCTGCTTCAGAAACTTTGTGAAAGGAAACAACATGAGATCAGCTCAGGACGTCCAGCTGGTCCCTGTAACCATGTCCTCCTCCTCATCTTCTTCTTCTTCTTCAGCTCGGTCCATCGGGCTGCTGCGTCCTCTGAAGGACGTGACGGTGACGGCCGGAGAGACGGCGACCTTCGAGTGTGAGCTGTCGTATGAGGGCATCGCGGTGGAGTGGTTCCTGGGAGGACAGAAGATGGAGGCCAGCGAGCGGGTGAGTCCAGCCAACCAAATGAAATGTTTTCAGAATCAAACTGTTCTAATGAAGTAGCTCTTGTTTTTTCAAGCTGTTATTCGGTGCTGCTTTAAAAGACATCAACCCTTCTGATACATTTTACAGTCCAAAAAATTAGATTCCAGAACTAAATGATGGAGATTCTTCTTTGAATGTATTGTTACAGTATTTCTGACCACGTCTCCATTCTTAATAAATAAAAAGTAATCAGGTGAAAAAAAATACATTCACACTCAAAACACGTATTGAAAATCAGCATCCAAGTCATTCTGGTTTTTCTTTTTCATTTCTGGTTCTCAGATTCGTATTTTTCAGTTTTTCCACAAAAACCAGCTTACACACTGTAAAGAATGTCACGCAGGCTGTTTCTGGATGCTCATATGTGTTTCTTGAACTAAATTAAAAAGAATATCTTGGTCAGTTTGTCTTATCAACCATTATTTACAGAAAATCTGCCTGATCTTAAATTCATTCTTTTAATCTCAATCATCAACCGTTAACTTTGTCTGTTAACGACTCCCACATTTTATTTTAATTTGACACAATAAGCAGGAAAAGATGATTTCCTCTAACATGAGTTTCTTTCCCAGCATTGAAGCTTCAGCCTCTCAGCAGCTGCTCTCCTATCTATCAGTATTTTTAACTGCAGCTGTTATTTTTAACAGGCAGACCCCCGCCGGGCACCAACACCTTATATGTAGACAGAGACACTGTTAGCATTAGCATGTTAGCGTTAGGCTGGAGGCACTTAAAGGCTCTCTGAGTGACGAGCTCCTTCTTCCCCTGTGTTTGAATTTGCTCCAAAGCATGATTTAGTCACTTATGAATATTTCAAGTTGAAGAGAAAATACTGAAGATTTGTCTCAGTAAAAAGTGAAATAACTGAATAATAACTGTGTTTAAGTGTCAGTATGATTTCATTTCACTGCAAACTGAATGTCTGAGTGTTGGACGTTTGAAGACGTCTCTTTGGTCTCTGGGAGACTTTGGGAGTCACTTCTGAATTCATTAACAAAACAATAATCAAAATAATCCTTAGATGCAGCACACCAAAAAAAGTGAGATTTAAAATCAAATGAAATGACTGAACTGAAGACTTTGTGTCTCCGCAGGTGAAAACTCGGGTTGCAGGTCGTGATCACGCTCTGACCATCAGAGACGTGAAGCTGTCGGAGGCCGGCGAGGTCAAAATGACCTCCAAAGACTTCCAGACTCAGGCTCAGCTCATCGTCAGAGGTCAGACACTCAAACACGTCATGAACAGTGAACACGTCACACCAGGAAGTCTGAACAGGAGATATCTGTGTATTTTATATTAACACCTGACAAAACCTGTGTTTTTGTGTTCAGAGTCGCCAGTGGAGTTCACAAAGTCTCTGGAGGACCAGACGGTGGAGGAGGAAGCCACGGCAACCCTCGAGTGTGAAGTTTCCAGAGAGAATGCAGAAGTACGATGGTTCAGAGAAGGACAGGAGATCAGAAAGACCAAGAAGTACGACACGATCGTCGACGGACGCAAGAGAAAGCTTGTCATCCAAGACTGCTCTCCGGACGACGCCAAGATGTACACGTGTGACGCCAAAGAGTTCAAGACTTCCTGTTTCCTGGAGGTTACACGTAAGACCAAACCTCTTTTTTATTTTATTTTATGATATATATTCTGTATTATCACATCCAGCGGGCCTTTAGGAAACGTGTCATCTGTCATTCATTTCAAAGAGATTTAATTTCCCATAAAGAAACCAGAACGTTCTTCTACTGTCTGATGTTAAAAATGATAAATGTTGAAGTCCACTTATTTATACTGTTATTACAGATTACACACATTATAACATGTCACATTATGGCAATAGCTTATTTAAATTGAAGGATGAAGTATGGAGGCTCATTTGTGCCAAAATTCCAATTCTATAAATTCATATCAACATAATAAATCCATAAAACAAAATAAATGAACGTGGTTGAATAAAAAGAGGAAGACGTTTCTTCTAATGATAGAAAAGTACTACGGACCACTTTCTGTAGTTTCTTGTAATAAAAAATGTATTAGAATATAAATTGATGAAAATATTTAGAATTTATATTTAATTTAGCTTGCCAGGCTTATTTTACTGAAATATTCAATTTTCTGTTTATTTTCGACTCTGTATTTTTTACTAACTAAATCAAAAATAAATAGAATTAGGCTCCACACGGGTTTTTTCCTTCCTATTTTTCCATTCCTGGCACGAATTATCCTCCATACATTTTAAGTCAAACTGAATCACAGCAGCCAGAATTTAGCATATTTAACTAAACATTAAAGTCTCTCGTATCGAGCTGTTAACAGCGCGTTGTAAGTCTCCACTGTGTGTTGCAGCTCCTCATGTGGAGGTCACGAAGCCTCTGCAGGACGTAGAGGTCAACGAGAAAGAATCTGCCAGGTTTGAATGTGAAGTGTCCCGTGAGTCCGCCAAGGTGAGACCAGCTGACCGTCCACCCACCACAAGAACAATAAAATTCTATCAAATCAGTTCAGCTGTGGCTTTGACAATCAGTCGATGATCGAATATAATTTATCTCATGCAGGTTCGCTGGTTCAGGGATGGCAGCGAGATCAGGAAAGGAAAGAAGTATGAGATCATCGCTAAGGGAGTCCAGAGGATCCTCATTGTTCACAAGTCCGTGTTCGACGATGAGGCTGAGTACGAATGTGACGCCAGGACCTCCAAGACCTCGGCGCTGCTCACTGTCATCGGTGAGAAAAATCCATATTCATTGCTATTATGTATCAGTAGTTTTGGGGGAGAACAGTATCAGAAGTGGAGAATATAAAGGAAGACAAGATGTCAGCTCTGAGAATGCAGCAGAGAATGCCTGACAGTCAAAACTCAGGGCAGGTTTCACCCTTCTTTGGGTCCACATTAACCCTTTCTGCTGTTCTGCTGTGTTTGGGTCACAGAGGAGGCAGCCAGGTTCACCAAGAACCTTTCCAACGTGGAGGGAACGGAGACGGACAGCGTGAAGATGATCTGCGAGGTGTCAAAGGCCTCTGCCGACGTCACATGGTACAGAGGAGACGAGGAGCTGCCGGAGGGCGGACGCTACGATCAGCTCCTGGATGGACGCAAGAGGATCCTGATCATCCAGGACCTGAGGATGGAGGACGGCGGAGAGTACAACTGCAGGCTGAGTCCCACCGTCAAGACGTCTGCCACGCTCAAACTCAATGGTGAGAAAACAAGGAGTACCATGAGGTTAAATCTTTACTGAATGGTATGAAGATGTGATTCCTGCTGAGCGCCAGAGGCCCAGGATTTGAATCTGACCTGTGGTCATTTGCTGGAGGTCATCACCCTTCACTCTCATGCTGTTTCCTGTCAACTCCCTCTAAGCTGTCATGTCACTATGGAAGAGTCAGAAAAATGTAAAAACAGATGAAACAAAGAACCACTTTAACGCTTCCTTCTGCATCTTCTTCTTTTCAGAACTTGCAGCCGAGTTCATTGCCCGCCCTCAGAACCAGGAGGTGGTGGAAGGCGAGAAGGCCGAGTTCTCTTGCTCCGTCTCCAAGGAAACCTATGAGGTCAAATGGTTCAGAGGTGACAAGGAGGTTGAAGCCGGGGACAAATATACTATTGTCAGTGAAGGAAAGAGAAGAGCTCTTATTGTGAAAAATTGCGAGCTGAAGGATGAGGGAGGCTACGTTGCTCGCATTGGCAGCGTTAAGGCCTCAGCTGATCTGTATGTGATTGGTAAGACTCTTATTTTCTTTTCCTGCATTTTGCTTTGGTTATTTCAGAGAAAAGGTTAGAGGTTCTAATAATTTTATCTTTAATTTCAGAAAAACTGAGGATCATCACGCCGATTAAAGACACGGAGGTGAAGGAGGGAAGTGAGATTGTGTTCAACTGCGAGACGAACACGGAGGGAGCGAAGGCCAAGTGGCTGAAGAACGAGGAGACCATATTTGAGAGCAGCAAGTACATGATGGCTCAGAGGGACAACGTCTTCTCTCTTAGGATCAGAGATGCAAGTAAGGCCGACGAGGCCAGCTACACCATCACCCTGACTAATCAGAGAGCAGAACACGGCAAGTGCACCGCCAAGGCCACAGTCGCAGGTATGTAACAGGGTTTTTGTTTTTTTTAGAGGTGTGTGAGATCCGCTCTGTCACTTCTACTTTAAAAATGTTTCTAAAAGAGATGCAAAAGGTAAAAGTTTATAAAAGAATGATTCACATTTTCCAACTCTGTGTCTCCACAGAGGAGAAACTCAAATTCCTGGATCCCATCGAGGACATTGAGACTCAGGAGAAGAAGACCATCAGCTTCATGTGTAAGGTGAACCGACCCGATGTGACCGTGAAGTGGATGAAGGCCGGCGAGGAGGTGACGCTCAGCAAACGCATCGTCTATAGAGTCGACAACCTCAAACACACGCTGACCATCAAGGACTGCGTGATGGACGACGAGGGCGAGTACACCGCCGTGGTCGGAGACGACAAGTGCGCAGCTGAGCTGATTATCAGCGAGGCGCCCACTGACTTCACCACGCAGCTCAAAGACCAGACCATCACTGAGTTTGAGGATGCCGAGTTCACCTGCAAGCTGAGCAAGGAGAAGGCCGCAGTGAAGTGGTACAGGAATGGAAGAGAGATCAGAGAAGGACCGAGGTACCAAAGAACTTTGGGATTTACTACAACAGCGAGGGCATGTCCTTGTCATATTTATGGGAAATGTGTTGTCTTAAAGCTATAAAAGTACCAATCTAAAGGAACTGACGATGTTTTATTTTACCTGTGTCCAGATATCACATGGAAAAAGAAGGCAAGACGTGCAGACTGATCATCAAGGTGTGCCGACCTGATGATGAATGTGAATACGCCTGTGGTGTTGATGAGAGGAGGACCAGAGCCAGACTGTTTGTGGAAGGTAAAAACTCTTCAAATCAATTTTTTCCCGAACTACGGAGGTGAATGTTTCTCTTTTAAGTCCTCACACAGTGGATCTGTGTATTTCTGTGCTCCAGAGACCCCAGTAGAAATCGTCAGACCTCCTCAGGACATGTTTGAACCTCCGGGCTCAGACATCGTGTTTGAGGTGGAGCTGAACAAAGACAGAGTGGAGGTCAAGTGGATGAGGAACAACATGATCATCGTCCAAGGAGACAAATACCAGATGATCAGCGAGGGTAAAATCCACAGGCTTCAGGTCTGTGAGATCAGACCTCGAGATCAGGGAGAGTACAGGATTGTAGCCAAAGACAAGGATGCCAGAGCCAAGCTGGAGCTGGCAGGTGAGTTGAGGGGAAGACATCACACAGTTTTAACCGGCGAACGACACATGATTGAACTCATGGCATGTAGCATGAACACAAAAAAGGTTTCAGGAGCTGGATTCAAATGTTGAAATCTGCTACACCCTCTTCAAAATATCTTAAAACATCATACCTTTGGGTTACAGTTTGGTCAGACTGCTGAAGTTAAATATGAAAAAAACAAAAAAAACATCTTCGAATGAATTCTTTCGTATCCTCTGCAGCTGTTCCAAAGATCAAAACTACCGACCAGAATCTGGTAACAGATGCGGGTAAGCCCTTCGTCATGACAGTGCCCTATGACGCCTACCCTCGCGCTGACGCTGAGTGGTTCTACGAGGGGACCAGTTTGCCCATCCAGAACATTGACACCTCTGTTGATAAGACTGAGTACCGCCTGAAATGCCCCAGCAAGGAGGACCAGGGACGGTACAAGGTGCTGATAAAGAACAAGCACGGTCAGGGAGAGGCGTTCATCAACCTGGATGTGATCGGTGAGTCTAAATCATTGACAGCTGATTAGATCTGAGGTCTTCCTGTGGATGTCATAACAATGTTTAATGTCTTGTTGTTTTACCCAGACGTGCCGGGACCCGTCAAGAACCTGAGAGTGGTTGACACTGCTGATGGTGAAGTCAGTTTGGCCTGGGAGGAACCTGAGACTGACGGTGGAAGCAAGATTGTGGCATATGTGGTGGAGAGACGCGATGTGAAGCGTAAGACCTGGACTCTGGCGACAGACCGTGCTGATACTCCAGAGTACACCGTCAGCGGGCTCCAGAAAGAGTCCTTATACCTGTTCAGAGTCTGTGCCCGTAATCGTGTCGGCAGCGGACCCATTGTCTCCACAGAGGATGCTGTCCAGGCGAAGAACAAGTTTGGTAAGATATGCCCAAACCTCCTCTTACATTCCCATACTTTACCCACACTTCAATCCAATCAAGTCCTTCATGTGTTTGGTTTCTACCATCAGATGTTCCCGATGCTCCGGAAAATGTTGCAGTCGCCTCTGTGAACAAGTTTGGTGCAACAGTCACCTGGGAGCCCCCCAAGTTTGATGGCGGCTCTGAGATCACCGCCTATGTGATCGAGCTCCGTGACAGGACCTCCGTGAAGTGGGAGGCAGCCATGGTCTGCGATGCGAAGGATCGCTCTGCAGCACTGAATGACGTAGTGGAGAACAAGGAGTACATCTTCAGAGTCCGCGCTGAGAACAAGGCCGGCATTGGCAGGCCCAGCGCCGCCACCAGCCCGGTCAAAATAATGGATCCAATCGGCAAGTAGAAACCAGATGTTTGATGTATTATACAGGCATGAGATGACTTTCAGTCTAATTTCATTTGTTCCACTTCTGCTGTGTCTGCAGAGAGGCCGAGCCCACCTCTAAATCTGAACTACTGCGACCAAATTAAGACAGCGGTCACGTTGACTTGGGAGACACCGACCAGCAACGGTGGCAGCATGATCACTGGCTACATCATCGAGAAATGTGACGAGGGCACCGAAAAGTGGCTCCGCTGCAACGCCAGACTGTGTCCTGACCTCTCCTACAGAGTAATGAGATTACTGCTTTACTGTTAATGAGATTAACCTGTTTCTAAATTCATTTTTATTGTCTAATTATTACATTTGTATTAACTTGTTTGTAAGAACAATTAAGAAAAATAGATTTACATTTTCCATGTTTGACTTTTATGAAGCTCTATTTCCTGTTTTTCCTCTTTTTCTGTTACAGTTGTGAGAGTTCATTTGTTGATCAGAGATAACCGCTGTGTTTATTGTCTTGTTGTTCTCTTTAGGTGTCTGGTCTAAAACCAGGTCAGAAGTACCTCTACAGAGTTTTTGCTGAGAATGCCGCCGGTTGCTCCGATCCAGCCGAGCAAGTCGGACCACTTCTTGCTGACGATCCTCACGGTATGAAATAAATGGAGAACAATCAAGACAATTTTGGCTTTTAGACTCTGTCTGTTGAATCAGTAGAATTTTATTTTAAATTCCATTGACGACACTGAAGATATTCAAATCTTGGAATTTCAGTAAACAGACACAAGAAATCTTTAATATTTACATATGATGTAATGATGCAGCCATAGACAGAGAATCAGTAAGTCTTGGTTTGATTATGGTATTAAAATTGTGATTGTTTTCAGAAACCAACAATAATCTTGATTTAATAACCAACCAATAAGCTTAATAATGTATAAAATAACTAAACTTGGAACTGTGATTTTATTTTAACAATGATAGGATACACATTATATCACATTACATTATTAATATTATTATTATTTGTATTAAAATCTAATAAATGAATTTAACATGCAGTTCAACTACACATAAACTCAACTACATAGCAAGTAAAAGAGCTTTGTCTAATTTCCTGTATTAAATAGTTTGTAGTACAGAGTGTAATGTACATAATTCTTCCCAGAAAACTTTCTAGGAAATTATTTAAAAAGTTAAGGACTTCTTTATTTCCCCTTTTTTGGAATTCAGGAAGTCTCTGAATCACTGAAGCACTGAAGTTATCCAGTAGATGGCAGTATGAAACTGACTTCTCTCTAAATAACAACATTTTCTCCCCCTGCAGTCGGTCCAACCTTGGACCTGAGTGCCTTCCGGAATGGCCTGGAGGTCATCGTCCCTCAGCCTCTCACCATCAGAGTCCCCATCAATGGATACCCAACCCCTGTCGCCAAGTGGACCTTCGGAGAGAAGGAGCTGACAGCCGCGGATGAGCGTGTCTCCATGCTGACAAAGCCCACGTACACTGAGCTGACAATCATGCCGAGTGTCCGTCCAGACAAAGGCACCTACGCCCTGCAGCTGGAGAACGACGTTTCGTCTGTCTCAGGAGAGATCGAAGTCAACGTCATCGGTAATTTCAAAATATACATTTCATAATAATGTGAAGTGCAAGCAAATGGAACATTTATTTATATTTATGGTGCTTTCAGTAGAATGAAAAACAGACTTGATATGATGTTAAGCAAGTTTTTTGCTAAACATTATGTGGTACCTTTACTTTCCCAGCATGCCCCAGTGCTCCAAAGGACTTCAAGGTTGCTGAGGTAACCCGACGCCACGTCCACCTGATGTGGGAGGTTCCAGAGCACGATGGAGGAAGTCCAGTCACCCACTACCAGATCGAGAAGAGAGAAGTGTCCCGCAAGACCTGGGCCAAAGTACGTCTGAGTTTCTCATTAGTGGTAGTGCTGTCAAAGAATCTACATGACTGAACCATGACAGCTTCATCAGTAGGAGCTTTTTGAATGACTTTTTAGGTTTAAATTAATGAATGCAAAAACAAGCCAAAAGCCAGCAGCAATCAAATTTAGGTTGAAATACAGATAAACCCAAAATTTCTCTCCCACAGTGCTAAAGAATGTTGTGTTTATGCAAAATGAGACGATTGCGTCAACTGTAGCTTTTGATCCTCATCATTGCAATGATGCTTTTTCCAGGTGGCAACTGGCATCCTGGATCTGGAGCACACAGTCACAGATGTAATTGAAGGAAAGGAATATCTGTTCAGTGTCATCGCCTGCAACAAATGTGGACCGGGAGAGCCGGCATATATCGACGAGCCCGTCAATGTCTCCTCTCCTGCCAGTGAGTAGTTCTGCTGAAGCTGAGCTTATTACATCATGGCTAAAAACAAGGGCCTCCTTTATTCTTGTAGAAAATTAAGATGTAAAGTAATCACCAGATCCATATATTTTTACAAACATCAAAAAAATCTCATCTACATCTATTTACTTTTTCCCAGCTGTACCCGATCCTCCTGAGAACCTGAAATGGCGCGATAAGAGTGGCAAGAACATCTTCCTGTCCTGGGAGACTCCAAAGTACGACGGCGGTGCCCCCATCAAAGGTTACGTGGTGGACAAGTGTCAGCGTGGTACGGATAAGTGGGAACCCTGTGGTGACCCTCACCCTGAACTGAAGTAAGTTTGTCTCAGAAAATTGTGCTTATGAACAGCTTCTACAAAGGCTGAGCATTTCCTTGTTTGACTGTTTTCTAGTGCTCATTTATGACAATTTCCCAGTTCTACATTTCCGGTCAGTTGTGTATAATGTACTGCTCTGTGCTCACAGGTTCCAGGTGACCGGCCTGATCGAGGGTCAGTGGTACGCTTATAGAGTCAGAGCTTTCAACCGATTGGGAGCTGGCCGACCATGCCGGGCCACCGATGAGATCCAGGCTGTCGACGCCAGAGGTAGGCCAGCTACCTTCAAATCCTTCTGAACTAGATTTTGGATTCAGAGCAGGAACATAAATAAGATTACATGTTATTAGAAGGACCTGGTTTGTATTTACAAAAGCAACATACATAAAATATCTCAGTTATGCAGAAGTTTACAACCTGTTTATGAAGAGTCCGTACTGAGGAATAAAATGGGATCAGGAGTAATCAGATTGGGAGTAGCAGCATTGGGAATTATAAGTAATTTCTGTGCAACGTTTTTCTCACACTTTATAAAAATTCCAAAAGATCCTCCAGAGATTCAGTTGGATGTGAAGCTGCTGGCTGGTCTGACGGCCAGGGCTGGAACCAAGATCGAGCTTCCAGCTGATGTCAAAGGAAAGCCTGATCCTCGAGTGAAGTGGACAAAGGCCGACCTGGTCCTACGGGCCGATGACCGCATCGCCATTGACACCCAGCCGGGACACTCCAAGCTGACCATTGGCAACACCACCAGAGGAGACACCGCCACCTACATCATCGAGGCGGTCAACACCTGTGGACGCGCCACCGCCACCATCGATGTCAACATTCTTGGTATAAATGTTGTAATGAAATAAACCAAAGATTTTGTAAAATAAATCATAACACTTAACTGAGATCATCATCATCCTTCTCCTCATCTTTAGATAAACCTGGTCCTCCAGCTGCCTTCGACATCTCCGAGATCACCAACGAATCATGTGTTATGGCTTGGAACCCTCCCAGGGACGACGGTGGTTCGCCCATCACTAACTACATTGTGGAGAGTCGGCAGACGGACAAAGAGGAATGGGTAAAGCTGTCAGCCACGGTGAAACACACAACCTTCAAGGCCTGCAAGCTCACAGCTCTGAAGGAGTACATCTTCAGGATCAGTGCTGAGAACCAGTACGGCATCGGCGAGCCTGCAGAGCATGTGCCCATCATCGCGAAGTACTCTTTTGGTAGGTTATTTTATTCTACAAATGCATCTAATGAAAATGCTAATTTTTAAAGACTTGCTATATGATATTATAAGATGATAAATCACATAATTCTCTGTCTGTTTCAGATCCTCCTGGTGCTCCAACCAGAGTCACTCCCTCAGACATTGCGAAGGATGCCGTGACTCTGACATGGTTCGAGCCAGATGAGGATGGCGGCAGTCCAATCACTGGATACTGGGTCGAGAAGTTTGATCCAGAGAGCGACAAGTGGATCAGATGCAACAAACTGCCCATTAAGGACACGACCTTCAGGTAAATACACTGCCAGATTACAGGAATCATGATTAAAATTCATGAGCCAACAAAGTGAAAGATATTTATATGGAGAGGAAAGATGGGGAATATTTTATGACCCTGATTGTCATGTGGCTGCAGAGTGAAGGGACTCCCCACAAAGAAGAAGTACCGCTTCCGTGTTCTGGCTGAGAACCTGGCTGGACCTGGAAAACCAAGTGCAGAAACCGATCCCGTCCTAATCAAAGATCCCATTGGTATGTCGAAAACTAATAAAACAATGTGTTTTACATTTTTAAGGACTGTTACGTCATAATCACTATTTAATTATGTATAACTCCACAATCGTCTATAGATCCTCCATGGGCTCCTGGTAAACCCGTTATCAGGGATATTGCCAAGACCTCAGCCCTGCTGGCATGGACCAGACCAGAGCATGACGGCGGCGCTAAGATTGAAGGCTACATCATCGAGTTCCAGAAAACAGGCAGTGAGGAATGGATCCGCATTGCAGAGGATATTCCTCAGACAGAGCACCAGTTGCAGGGTTTGATGGAGAAGCAGGAGTACTCGTTCCGCGTCAAGGCCGTCAACAAAGCCGGCGAGAGTGAACCCAGTGAGCCCAGCGACCCCGTGGTCTGCAAGGAGAGGCTTTGTAAGTCCAACTTTGGGGTAGAAGGAGGGGTGTGTCTGAGAGTATGTCAGTCTTTTAGAAATTAAAAAATATAAGCGCTCAGGTCTCTTTTATTATTATTATAACCAAGTGTCCTAAGTTTATCCACTAGGGCTTTAAAATGGATTTTGAAAATCCAACATTCTAGTAAGTTTTACTTGGAGTAGCTTTTGCTCCGTTTTTCTTTACTATTTTCTGGCCAGTACAGTCCGTTTGTTAAAAACGCATCTTTCTCTAAAAGAATTGACTTTTTAGGAAGGAAATGTGCCATTCCTTCAGTGAGACCACTGAATAAACCTCTCCGTCATTACTCAATAAGACAATCTAGATATAGAAAGTCAGGTTTTTTATAGAACAGTTGTGAAGGTCCTGAATAACATTTGGCCACACTGAACGGAGGTATTTTGGATTATGCCCCTTTCTTCTACCAGGGATACAACTATTCCTTGTCGAAGGACATGTAAGACCAGGACTTAATAACCCTGAAAATATATTGTATGTGTATAAAATGAACTAATTTACAATCAGACCAATGCTGCCTGCTTTTCATTCTCCTTTACCTTGTTTTTCTTTCCACAGACCCTCCGTCCGCTCCTCAGTGGCTGGAGGTAGCCAACATCACCAAGATCAATGCCGACCTGAAGTGGCAGGCTCCCAGCAGCGACGGAGGCTCGCCGATCACCAACTACGTGGTGGAGAAGAGAGATGTGAGGCGTAAGGCCTGGCAGGCTGTTGACACCACCGTCAAGGAGCTCAAGTACACGGTAACTCCTCTCAACGAAGGATCGCTGTACGTGTTCCGTGTTGCTGCCGAGAATGCTGTGGGAATGGGAGAATTCTGCGAGCTGGAGGACGCCGTGCTCGCCAAAGACACTTTCAGTAAGTTCTCAACAGTAATTATGGGTTTTTATCAGTTTTTTAAAATATAGTCAACTTAGTTTTTTCCCTTGTAATTCACTAGTTGATTAATTGTTTTAGCATGTTTAGTTTTTGTTGTTTAAAGGGTTTTTAGCTTCACACCAACTCTTCATATTGTTGTGTGAATGGACACTGCAGCCTCTGAGGCAGTGGTTCCAATTTTTTCCAAGCAGATAAAAATTAAGTCCAAATATAAGCCAGGCCGACTGGAAAGTAGAAGAAATTTAGAGTTTAAGTGTTATTTATTCTGCAAGTCTAAGAAGCAGTCTTGCATGTATGTTAATATTTCTCATTCTCTCTGTAGCAACTCCTGGACCACCTTATGCTCTTACGGTGGTGGAGGTCACCAAGAGACATGTGGAGCTGAAATGGGAACCCCCCAAGAGCCACGGTGGAAGACCCATAACCAAGTAAGACTGGAAACCACTGTAAAACTTGCTTGGATTGCAATGAAACAGTGTACGTTAAGCATAAATGTTCCTTCTAGAGATATTCCGAGTAATAAGGCCATGAAGCAACAGCTAACAACTGTCTAAACATAGTCCTTGTTTGTCTTTATACCTTTTGTGACGCCGTTGAACAGTTGAAGAACTATTTAACAAAACAATCACCTTTTACTTCCCAGGTACGTGATTGAGAAGAAAGAAAAGCTGGGAACTCGCTGGCTGAAGTGCTGCAAGACTCCAGACAAACAGTCTCAGTTCAAGGTGACGGATGTGGACGAAGGCACTGAGGTGCAATTCCAGGTCAGAGCTGAGAACGAGGCTGGAGTCGGAGACCCAAGCGAACCCACTGAGATTCTCACCATCGAGGATCCAACCAGTGAGTTATTCTGTTGATGAATATAGATAATTAAAAAAAACAAAAACATTTCAGGTGTAAACTCACACACCCCACATCCTCCTCTTTATTCAGGCACTCCATCTCCTCCTCTGGAAGTCACCATCCCCGACGCCAGCAGGGAGCACATCAACGTCACCTGGAAGCCTCCAGCCAAAGACGGCGGCTGCCCAATCACCGGGTACCATGTGGAGGTGGCCGAGGCCCGTCCTGAGCTGAAGTGGCTCAGGGTCAATAACAGGCCCATCAAAGAGCTCATGTTCAGGATTGATGATGGAATCAAACCAGAGAAGAAGTACGTCATCAGGGTCCGTGCCATTAACTCTGTTGGTGTGAGCGATCCCTCTGAGATCTCTGACAAAGTTTTCACCAAGGATCCCGACTGTAAGCATTGACCGAATTAAAAATTTCAAAGAAGGAAAATCAAAACACTGATAATTTGAATAATAACCCTGTCCTCTGGTCTCAAGGTGCTCCGACCATGGATTTGGAGGCACAGGATGTGGTCGTGATTGAGGGTGAGAAGCTGCACCTGAAGATCCCCTACAGAGCAATCCCGACACCCAAGATGATCTGGCAGAAGGACACGATCGAGTGCAAGGCTGATGACCGCTTATCCATGACAGTGGAGATGAACAGCGCTCACCTAGAGCTGCTCAAGTGCACACGGGCTGACACCGGCGCCTATGCCATCACCCTGGAGAACAGCCTTGGAACCGCCACCGGCACTGTCAACGTCAAAGTCATCGGTAGGATGTCCTCCATAAAACTGTGCTTAAGATATATAACACGGTTCTGTGTTCTGTGCAGTCCAGTAATGATGTCCTTTTGTAAGCCACTCCAAAATTAGTTTTTTTCTGAGGAATTTTCCACCAATGATTGTCAATGGAGGAATCTCATTTAGTGAAATTATCTTCTGACACATTTTTGCTTTCCTACAGGACTTCCCGGTCAGTGTAAAGACATCACCTCCAGTGACATCACCAAAAACTCCTGCAAGATCAGCTGGGAAGCCCCAGAGGACGATGGTGGCACCCCGGTTGTCGGTTACACCCTGGAGCGCCGTGAAGCCTCCAAGAAGACCTACATGCCTGTCATGTCTGGAGAGAACGTCCTGACCCACACCGTCAAAGACCTCTACACCAACTGCGAGTACTACTTCAGAGTGAAGGCCATCAACAAGGTCGGAGCCGGACAATATCTGGAGCTACGCAACCCCGTCCTCACAGAGGAAGTCAAACGTATGTCATGTTTTCAACTCAGTAATCAGAGAGGATTTAACTGTTTTGTTAGTGTGATCATGTTAGCGTACAGTACAGCCAGTCTGTGAGTACAGCCTCACAGATCTGCTAGACTCAAATCTTTTCTAAGTCTTCTGTAAAACTGGGTCAATACAAATGAATAATCTTTTCAACGAACCTGACGCAACACAATTATCTGTTACTTTAATGTCTTAGAAACTGACTATACCATAAAATCTTGTCAATTAAATGAGATGCTACATGTACTCCACAGAGAAACCAGACCCACCGATCCAGGTGGAAGCACACGATCCAACTTCAAAGTCCATCACAGTCACCTGGAAGGCTCCAGACAATGATGGTGGCTGTCCCATCCAAGGCTATATTGTGGAGAAGATTGAAAAGGATGGTGACCGCTTTGAGAGGGTCACCCCAAGCCTGGTCCCCGGTTTCTCCTTCGTTGTAACAGACCTGAAGGAGGACATGGAGTACCAGTTTAGGGTCAGAGCAGAGAATGCAGCTGGAGTCAGTGAGCCATCCCGCAGCTCACAGCCCTGCAAGGCTGCAGACCCCGTCGGTAAGAAATACTACAAAAAATATATATTGAAGTGTATTTGAGCTTTAAATAAAAACTGCCTACATTTTAAAACTCTACTTCCACTTTCAGATAAACCAAAGGTCACCCTCCATGCTCGTGTGCAGTCTGGTCTTTGCATTAAGAAGGGTGAAGAAATCCGCATTGATGCCTACATCTCAGGCTCTCCGTATCCCAAGGTCACCTGGATGAGGAACAACGAGGATGTCACCAAAGAGCCAGCCAAAAAGATCGTCCCTATCATCAAGAAGAAGAAAACAAAAGCTAAGGTGTGTGACCTCTGTGTGTCCTGAATATTCTTGTGTGTATCTATTCTCAATATTTTGAAGGAATTAATAACATTTTCCTTCATTACCTTAAGGTTCCTGAACCAGAGGAGGAGTTTGTGACTCCGCTGCGTGAGCGTCTGGGTATGGATCAGACCAAGAGGGGTCAGTCTGCTGTGATGATCCGCGACGCCGTCAGGGCCGACCATGGCAACTTCACCATCCAAGTGGAGAACACTCATGGCATTGCCTCTGCCACCTGCCTCGTCAACGTCCTTGGTAAAACAATTGTTTTTCTTCTTTGAGTTTCCTTCCATCCTCCTGAGATTCAATGTTGACCTGACTCTGCTCTGTCACAGACAAACCTGGCGCTCCTATCAACTTCATCTTCGATGAGATCAGGGACACCTCGGTCATCTGTAACTGGGAGCCTCCCGAGGATGATGGTGGCAGTGAGATCCTGAACTATATCCTGGAGAAGAAGGATAACAAAAACGATGAGATCGGCTGGATCACCATCACCTCCACCCTAAAGGGCACGAGCTTCCCTGTCACCAAACTCATCGAAGGGAAGGAGTACATCTTCAGAGTCACTGCTGAGAACAAGTTCGGCTGCGGGCCAGCTTGTATCTCCGACCCACTGGTAGCCAAGAACCAGTTTGGTGAGCAGAGAACTGAAAATTAACAGATATTTAAAAGACGATTGATATCTGAGGTCAGCTCTACATCCAAAAATTGTGACCCAAAATTATCTATCCAGCTAACTGAAGAGACAACATATGTGCATTTTCAATATATTGTGCGAGACTTTCTAATTCTTTATTATTTTTGCAGTATTGTTGTATCAAGAATGACCCTTTATCCTGTTTCCTCTTTCCACTAATGTAAAAATGAGAATTGCGTCAATCACCATTTCTCCTCCCCCCTCAGATCCTCCCGATGCTCCCAACACCCCCAGAGTCCATGAGGTTACGGCGAGCAGTGCTCACATCTCCTGGCATGAACCGAAGGATAACGGCAGCCCAATCCTGGGCTACTGGATCGAGAGGAAGGAGGTGAACAGTAAACACTGGACCAGAGTCAACCGCGCCCTACTCAACTCTCTGGAAGTAAAGATCACTGGCCTGATGGAGGGACTCACTTACATCTTCAGAGTGTGTGCTGAGAACTTGGCCGGGCCTGGGCCCTTCAGCGAGCCAACCGAACGCACCGTTGCAATGGACGCCATCTGTAAGTTCTTAATGGAGGCTCAATCTTTGGGAATCTGTCATTTTTGTCAGATCATTGTGATTTCAAAATTCTAGACTGCTGAAGTCTTTTAGATCCAGATCAGTGATAGTTTACATTTTATTATGGCTTACAGGACAACAAAAATGAAAATGTTGAATGTTTTTGCACATTTCAGCCCAGTAATTACAAAATACCTATTCCAAGTAGACTTTCTGCAAAGCATTTGATACATTTTATTCTGGTTTCCGTCTTTCAGAGAACCCATTGGTTTCAACTTCAAGGGCTTCAACATTGTCCCCGTCTTAAAAAGTTGATGTGTAATCATGCAAACCCTATGATGATGATCAATGACATTATCTAGAATAAGTCAATGCAGGCATTAAATTGAAACAAATGAGTACTTTTCACAAATTCTGATGACATGGTGTCTTTCATTTTTAATAAAGTAATTATGAAATAAAACCTGTCACGATGTGAACACAATTTAAAAGGACCAAACCAGTATTTCTGCATGTTTTAAACTGTTAATGCTGAACATTCCCAAAGCATAGTGTCAAGATTTAAGTTGAATATCTGTCCTTCCAGGCAGCTGTTCATTTTTAATTCCGTGTATTCGCTGTAGTTGGTTTTAAAATTTAATGAAATTACTTAAAATATGCCTGGACCAAAGAAGACACCAAAGAAAAAGTGTAAGACATTTCCCAAAAAGCCAACTGTTGTGTGCTGCAGAACACAAACTTTTCATTATTCGAATATAAAGAGCAATCAAACATTAATTTTTTCCCTGACATTTTCTCCTATCCAGTGCCTCCTGGCCCACCCACGCCACGGATCGTGGACACTGGGAAGAACTCTATTATCGTGGCCTGGAAGCCTCCTCTGTACAATGGTGGAGGGGACATCCTGGGATACCATGTTGAGAAGGTACAGAGAATGAATACAGTACTCGACTCTTGGATGCAAAATAACTTGTTAGTAATCTTGTGATATTTTTACCTGGAACCGTGATGTTAAAACCTTGATTTCTAATCACAGGTTTTGGTCGGAGAGAAAGAATGGACTCGCAGCACAGAGTTCAGGTGTAAAGAGCTGACATACACTGTGACCGGTTTGACTGAAGGAGCAGATTATTATGTCCGTGTCATCGCAGTCAACGATGCCGGCCCTGGAGCTCCTGGTGTGACTGAACCTGTCCAGGTCATAGAGCCTCAAGGTGCTGATGGTTTTATTATTGACAGAAAAGAACAAGACATGAGTTTTATTTTGGATGCTTTTAGCATTAAGAAAAGTCAATCTTTCAGTTGTTTTGCCTAGAAAAACACCTACTCACAACATTTCTGTCTGTGTCGTTCAGAAACTCCAAATGTGGAATTTGATTCCTCCGTAAAGAACGGTGTTATCATCAAGGCTGGCGAGCCACTGAAGCTTCCCGCCGTGGTGACTGGCAGACCCCAACCTGAAGTCAAATGGGTCAAAGATGAAGCCGAAATCGACAAGGAACGTATGATTGTGGAAACAGAGGGCAAGAACAGCACTTTGTTTATCAAGAAGGCTGTGAGGGCGGATCACGGAAAGTACCAGATCTCTGGCACCAACAGCAGTGGCACCAAGACTGCTGAGACCAGAGTGGACGTTATGGGTCAGTATTGAATGAATACACAATAGCATCAAGGTTTTACATTCAAAAGTCCAGTCGATTCTATACATAAAATCTTTTGAAAAATGGGAGAAAATGTTGAAGGATCCTCTTTTGGCTTCTGTACTTAAAACCACTTACAATGTGCTCTAAACCTCATAGAACTGAGTTTATAAGAATCTTAAACATAAATCTTATAGGGCAAGAAATCCTAGGCACCTGACAACTGACATTTATACTGGCCTATGTTTCTGTAGACGTTCCCGGACCAGTGGTTGACCTGAAGACAGTGATGGTGACCAAGAAGAACATCACCATCACCTGGTCCGACCCCGTGGATAATGGTGGCAGTGACATCATCGGCTACGAGGTGCTGAGAAAGGATGCCAAGATGAAACTCTTCCGCCAGCCCATCGAGACTGCCTCATGCAAGTGCGACATCCAAGGCCTTCTGGCCGGCGAGGAGTATGACTTCAGGGTCATTGCCAGGAACAAGTACGGCGATGGAGCTCCAGCCGACCTAGGACCCATCCTGGCTGAAGATCCCAAAGGTAAATCCATTAAAATTTGACTGACATTTGACATCATATGATTTTTTCAGAGAAAATATATCAAAGAAACAGCAAAGAAGGTTTATTACTCCTCATAGTCACAATTTTCAAGTGTTGACTGAACTCTTCCACAATATTCCAGGTACTCCCTCTGCTCCCGAGAAGCTGCACTACACCGAAAGAACCAAGACTACCATCACCCTTGCTTGGCAGCCACCACGCACCGACGGTGGCAGCCCAATCAGAGGCTACTATGTTGAGAAGATGAGGTCTGACAGCAATGAGTTTGATGTGGCAAATCGCAAGATCTTCACAGACTGTTGTGGAACCATCGAGAACCTATCAGAGAACCAAGAGTACCAGTTTCGCGTCAAAGCTGTGAACGAGGTTGGGGATGGAGATCCCTCCAAGCCCATCAATGCCAAGATCATGGATGATGAAAGTAAGGAACTCACTTTTGTAAAAGAAACCTGATTTGGTGAGGCTGATTTGGCCAGGTGAAACCCTTGCAAAAACATGTTTTTTTGTCCGTAGTTGCTCCAACCATCACCATCCTGAAGTTCTTCAAGAGCAATGCCATCATTGTGAAGAAAGGCTCAGCTATCGACATCCCAGCAGAAGTGAAGGGACTTCCCCTGCCAACGCTTCAATGGCTGAAGGACGATCTGGTAATCGAGAAGCCTGATGAAGAGAAGATGACGATGGAGACTGAGGAGGTGAGAACTGATTCATGCAATTTGCTCATTCTGTATGTCTAACATTTTGTTCCAGAGAATGATATCTCAACTACAGGCCAGATCCAGGCTGGAGTATGCTTAGAGTTTTGATGTTTGTAAAGTACATTGAAACTGCCTTGTGTATGATTCATTTGTGTTTTGCTTTCTCATCTTCAGGTGAACCGGACGACTATAAACACTAAGATTGCCATCCCAGACACCATCAGACAGGACAAGGGCAACTACAAGCTGGTGGCTGAAAACTGCTACGGCAAAGCTCAGCATGTTATCCATGTCGAGATCCTTGGTAAGAACATCTCCAAATAACAAAATTTTGAATGTGAAGTTTCCAGGTCAGTTTAGGTCAGGTTTAGTTTCCATTGTTTTATCATCTCAACATAATGAGCATTACATTAACCCTACCGTGCATTTTCAGACCGCCCTCTTCCTCCGAGAAACGTTGTAGTCTCAGACATCAAGGCAGAATCATGCTACCTGACCTGGGATGCCCCAGAGGACAATGGAGGCAGTGAGATCACCAATTACATCGTGGAGCGCAGAGACGCCAGTAAGAAGAAGTCCGACTTTGAAGTTCTGACCAATAACCTCATCGACAGGCGATTTGGGGTAAGTTATGGCTTCTTTCATCAGCTGGTGAATCAGATACTCAATCGTCGAGATATTCACCCCAACTCCAGATTTCCTTAAAATGTTAAACTCACTTTCAAAACTTAATAGACTAATAGCCTAATTTTAAATTATGTTTTCTTTGAAAGTGTGAGGACATTAAAATTATCTCTGATTGTGAAATGAGGAAGCATGTTCCCGAATAGTCTTTATTTTCAGTATAATTAGTGAAAATTATCACAAAATAAAAGATCGATAAAATAGAGGCTCAGAATAAACGTATTTACATCTTCATAATCATGTATTTTCATCTTGTTACACCGTAAAAAAAAAAATAATGGCCCTGTTTTGCTCCTGCAGGTCTACAAACTGAACCTGAATGGTACCTACCAGTTCAGGATCAAAGCTGAGAACAAGTATGGCGTCAGTGATGGCTGCGATTCAGAGAAAGTCCAGCTCAGGGATCCGTTTGGCCTCCCTGGCCCTCCACGTAACCCCAAAATTATTGCCGCCACAGCCACCACCATGACCCTGACCTGGGATCCTCCTCTTGATAACGGCGGCTCCACCATCCAGGGATACTGGCTGGAGAAGAGGGAGCGTGGCGCTGTGTACTGGGGTCGTGTCAACCGAGCTCCAGTCACTAAACCAGCAGTGAAGGGTCTGCAGTACACTGTGCTGAGGCTCATCGAAGGAACCGAGTATCAGTTCAGGATTGCAGCCTGTAACGCTGCAGGTGTCGGACCGCCCAGCGAAGCATCTGAGTGCCGCTTTGCTGTGGATCCATGCAGTGAGTGCTACCCTATTATGGTTCTCATTATTAACTGAGTCCTTATGCAAAAAGTGAAATTTAAATATTTTACATTATAATGACTTACATTCCACCTCCTCTCTCAGATGTTCCCAGCCCACCTGGATCTCCCGAGGTTAAAGACAAGACCAAGAGCAGCATCACACTCACCTGGAGCCCCCCGGACAGAGATGGTGGAAGCCCCATCAAGGGTTATATTATCGAGGTCCATGAGGAGGGCTCTCCTGATTGGAGGAGGGTGAACCCTGCTGATAAGCTCCACCCATCCACTGAAATCACTGTCCCAGACCTGAAGGAGGGCAAGAAGTGCAAGTTCAGGATCCACGCTGTGAATGCAGCTGGCAACTCTGAGCCTGCCAAGACTGCCGACATCATAGTTCAGGACATCCTGAGTAAGAGCAACACAGCAGTCAGACTGTAGATCTGGTCGTAATACAGGTACTGCTTCTGTTGATGATATCTGCTGTCTAAAAGTTTTGTTTTTGTGTGTGTTTGCTCTCCAGTTGAGCCAACAGTGAGTCTGGACATCAGCGCTCACGACCTGCTGAACTGCAGAGCGGGAAGAACCATCAGGATTCCTGCCACTATCACCGGGCGACCCATTCCCAAAGTCACCTGGACCTTCGACGGAACCGCTGAGACTGAGAAGAAGAATGAACTGCACACACTTCCTGTCGACTCAGAGGTCAGACCCCTCAGAGTTTAACTGACTGTAAATTAATGTAACTGGTCATTTTTGTTTCACTTAGGCATGAAATTCAAATTACTGTACCAAGTAATAGTTGGACAAAAACCTGCATTATATCTTGAAAAGTATAACCCCAACTGCCTGTGGAGAAAGCGTGAATGGCAACTTTTTTATAATACTAATAAGAATTGACGTCTATCATACAGTGAGTTCTGACATCGTGCTGGGATTTCCTTTCAGATCCACTCCACCGACACAACCTCAGAGGTTGTGATCTTTGAATCCAAACTGAACCACAGTGGCAGATACATCATCAACGCAGAGAGTCCCGCTGGACACAAGGTGGTCAAAGTCAGAGTCAACGTGCTTGGTATGTAAAGATTCAACAGATTTTATTTGTCATAAGCTCATTCAATACTTTCTACGCAGTCCAAAATAAAAATAAGAATTGTAAACAAAAACAAAAATTAAAGGTGAAATATGGAATATGAGCTGAATGCCGCAATCTAGTGTCTCAAGATCGTAGTCGCGACAACAAAAAAGTCATTCCAGCGGTTGGGTTGCCAGGTTTGTTGCCTCCGTTTACTGGGTGTGGAGGTCGATGGGTCACGATCAGTATTCTCATATCTAGGATCAACGTGATATAATGAAAATAAGTATAGCAGAGGAGTTTGACCGACAGGTAACGTTAGCTAAGTTAGCAAGCAAGTTAGCTTACCGATCCAGGAGAAAGTTCGCCATTTGCGCGTGTGTTTTGATGCCGTGGAAATCCTTTACCTGAGTCCATCGAGCGTATGCTTCACTGATATTTACTCTGGTTTTTGCTCTTCTCCGGTCACTCAGCTGCTGGGACAGATAACGCACCGTTCGCTGGGGCTCTGAAGAGCTTGCAGACTCCGCCATTTAACTCAGTGTCAGCCTCGCTTTGCCGAGCTTTGCCGAGGTTGCGAAATTGGCAACCCGCAATGCCGGCCGCTATTTGGCTGGTACGATGTAAACAGGAAGTCATTGTCGAACCCATCAAAATGTCTTAAATTATTTATTTCAGACTAAATATAATTTTTCAAGGAAACGCATTACTTTTAATCTGCGCCCCTCTAAACGCCCCGTGGATGTATTATTTTTGAAAAAATATAGCTTTTAATAAGCATATTACATATTCAACCTTTACGATATCTTCTTCACCTGTGAGTCTTTTAATCTTTAATTTCTTGATTTGTTGATCTGCAGACCTGCCTGGACCTCCAAGAGACTTTAAGGTCAGCGATGTTACAAGGGGAACCTGCCGACTTACCTGGAAACCTCCACAGTGCGATGGAGGAGAAAGAGTGAAGAGCTACTTCATTGAGAAGAAGACGGTGGACGGCAAAGCCTGGACCAAGGTATGATCAAACCTGCTGCTAACTGTTACCTGTTCCAGCGGAAAATACACTACAAAGTTATTTATTAGAAAATGCTCTAATGTAAAGTCCAACTCTTCCAGGTGAACCCAGCCTGTGCTGCTCAGTCTATGGTGGTTCCAGACCTCATCAATGGCCAGGAGTACCTGTTCCGCATCAAGGCTGAGAACCGCTTTGGTTTCGGCCCATATGCTGAGACCATTGAAGGAACCAAAGCCAGAGATCCAATCCGTACGCACACTCACTTTTATTATTTATTCTACTGTTTCCCGCTGCGGCCAGAGACATACGATTTAATTAAAAAACCTGAATTTTGATAGTATACTTTAATTTAAATTAATTACTTCAGGACTCCTACTGATTAGTATTTTCTGACAGTGCACTTATACTTTTAAATATGTAAAAGGTCTTAATACATCTTTCATCACTGTACACTGTAAATCACACCGGTGTAAAAAAAAGGGTGCCTCAAGGTTCAAGGTTTGGGCCACTTGTGTTTCTGTTATGCATTAACGATGTTAAGTATATACAGATGATATTGTCATAAATACAGATCAACCCCTTATAACAAAATTAAAAAGGTTTTACAGTGGTAAGGTCATTGTTGACTGACAAGCTGCTGGTAAAACAATAACTTCAAATCAAAATGACCTTTTTAAACTTTTGGGTTTATGGATTGACTCTGATTATATGTCATGTGGAGTTCATAAGGAACCGAGTTTTAGGTGTTTTGCGTATTATGTTTTTCCTTCTTAACAAAAATTAGAATGTGGTCTAATCTTTTGTGTCTGCAGATCCTCCTGATCCTCCCACAAGGTTGAAGATCCAGAGCGTGAGGAAGGGCACTGTGACTTTAACCTGGAAGGCTCCAAAGAATGACGGCGGTTCACCTGTCACTCACTACAGCGTGGATCTGCTCTGCTGGGATGCCAGCGGCACCCGGAAGGAGTCCTGGGCAAGGTACACCATCACCCGAGACCCAACCTGGGAACTAAGTCAGGCCAGGTCCAACTTATATTCAGTCTAATCAGGTCAGGTTCTTTGGGCCCATTTGGGTCGACAGCAATTTGGATCAGATCTTATTATCCTCCTTTTTTCAGACCAGGTTGACTGTCCTCAGGTCCTTAAAACTCTGTTTTACCAATACACTTGATTAAAGGAAAAAGGTAAAAGTGAAATACATTTTTTTTTTTTAAACTCTGTTTTACCAGTACAGTCTTAGCTGACAATCATCATGAATTTGATTACTAGACATCTCATCAATAATAGAACCACATTGTGTTCACAAAAACATTTCTATCCTGATATTTACAAGGTATTTATACCATTTTACGTTTTCCTGCAAATACATTTGCACTTCACAAATTCCTTCAGAAAAGTATATATATACAGTCTGTGGTTCATGCTCAAAAATGTGGTCCATGTGACTCATAGTTTTTCTATTTGTAGTAGTACTTGTGGTATTTGTTTTGCTGAATGTTGTCTGAAGCTTAACTGTCTTTCTATGACTTTCAGGTGTAACAGGAGAGATGTTGACACCACCAGGTTTAAGGTGGAGGACCTGACTGAGGGAGATGAGTACGAGTTCAGAGTGATGGCTTACAATGCAGCCGGAGCCAGCCGACCTTCAACCACAGCTGGACCCATCGTCATCCAGGACCAGACCTGTAAGACCATTTTGGACACAATTATTAAGATTCCATGAAGGCACAAACCTAAGCTGCAGTACTATAGATCAGCGACTGAACTGGCCAATCTTGGCAATTTAGCTCAAATGTGATCGAAATTCAAATTTGAAATTTAAAAATGTGTCATAATCTCATTTTTCGCTTCAGGCACTCCATCTATAGAGCTGGAGGAGTTCATGGAGGTCGAACAGGGCTCCGACATCAGCATCGTGGCTAAGATCCGTGGCTGTCCATTCCCCACGCTCACCTGGTACAAGGCTCCGCCCCACAAGTCCGACAACAAAGTGGAGGTTCAGTATGACGAGCACATCAACAAGATTGTGTCGGATGATAGCTGCACGCTGCTTATCGAGCAAGGCAAACGTCCCGATACCGGCCTCTACACTCTTGTGGCCTCCAACAGCCTTGGCAAGGCCTCAAAGGAGATGAGACTCAATGTGCTCGGTACAAACACTTAATATATCAACAATGTCCTAACGCTATTGTGTTTAAAGCATTTTTATGGAAAAAAGCTTCACTTTGATCTACAGGTATGATTAACTTTGATGATTTCTAGAGTCTAAACTTGTTTTTTTGTTCTTTCAGGCCGGCCTGGTCCTCCCTCTGCTCCCATTAAGTTCGAGGAGATCGGAGCTGAGAAGATCACACTATCCTGGCTGCCACCCAAGGATGATGGTGGGTCCAAAGTCACAAACTATGTCATCTGGAGGCGTGTGGCCAACAGGAAGTCCTGGGTCCCTGTGACCAATGAGCCAAAAGACCGGATCTGGACTGTGGATAATCTGATGCAAGGACACGAGTACGTGTTTCGCATCATGGCACAGAATAAATACGGAGTTGGAGAGCCACTGGACAGCGAGCCCGAGGTCGCCCGAAACCTCTTCAGTGAGTCAAAGCTTAAGAAGGACTCTGATTGTCAGACTGGAACAAAAAAATAATATTAAATACTTAAGAAGTCTGTACACAGATTATATCCTCCTGTATATGACAGTGATTGTACTTATTAAACAGTAAACTGCAGTTGAATTAATATAAGACAAATATTTGAATCCTTTAACCTATAATCCTTATCGTCTGTCCTGTTGTAGCTATCCCTGGTCAGTGTGAGAAGCCGACTATCACCAACATCACTTTGGACTCCATGACACTTAACTGGGAGGAGCCTGAGGACGATGGTGGCACTCCGATCACCGGCTACTGGCTGGAGAGAAAAGAGACAACAGGGAAGCGCTGGGTGCGTGTCAGTCGCGACCCCATCCGTCCAATGGGCATGGGTGAGTCCTTCGTGGTGAGTGGACTCATTGAGGGTTCCCAGTACCTGTTCAGAGTCATCGCCATCAACGCAGCAGGACCCGGTCTTCCCAGCGCTTCAACAGATCCCACTTTTGCTAGAGACCCCATATGTAAGAGCCACTGACTGAAATCAGACAACATCCAGTTTCAAATATGCTGAGCAGGATGTTAACCACCTATCTGTCTCCTCCTGTAGCACCACCCTCTCCTCCGACACCAAAGGTTTCTGATTGGACAAAGTCCACAGTGGACCTGGAATGGATCCCTCCTTTGAAGGATGGGGGCTCCAAGATCATGGGCTACTGGGTGGAGTACAAGGAGGAGGGCACTGAGGCTTGGGTCAAGGTGAGAGAAAATCAGTCACAACATTCTAAATCCTCACTGGTCCAGGAATACGACTTGGTTATAGAGATGGATCCTTGCTTAAGGGCATCCTTAGAAACTCCATGTTTGTGTTTTTTCAGGCCAAGGACACTGAAGTCCGTGGCACTCGGCTTGTTATCACTGGTCTGAAGACTGGTGGAAAATACAAGTTCAGGGTGATCGCCTTCAATGCTGCTGGTAATGGCGAGCCAGGAGAAGTCCCAGAGGTGCTTGAGGTCAACGACAGAACTAGTGAGTTTGTCTGAAAGTCTCAGTGTTACACATTTCAAACCATTGTTCTCTCAGCAGTGTGACCTTTGAGGATGTATTTATCCAGTTTGGTTGGAAAAAGCAGAGTGTAATGTCAAGTTTGTTCGACACAGTTGCTCCTGAGGTGGATCTGGATGCCTCAGTTAAGGAAAGGATGGTGGTCCACGCCGGCGGTGTGATCCGTATCATCGCCTATGTGTCCGGCCAGCCATCCCCAGAGGTTACCTGGAGCAGAGATGGAGCTGCACTGCCTCCTGAGGCTAAAGTAGAGACGACAGCTATCAGCTCTTCTCTGGTCATCAAACCCTGTGCAAGGAGGCACCTTGGCGTTTACACACTGACTGCCAAGAATGCTGGAGGAGAGAAGACGAAGAACATCACCGTGGAAGTTCTAGGTAAAATGTTTTTTGTGTAAAATTGAGGCATCCCAAAACTCTCCATTATTTGCATTTTTTAAATTGAAAACCCGTCTGCCTCCTCCTTTAGACGTCCCTGGGCCCGTTGGCATCCCCCTTACTGCCGAGAACCTGAGCTGCGACTCTTGCAAGATCAACTGGTACTTCCCCGAGAACGACGGTGGTTCTCCCATCAGTAACTACATTGTAGAGAAACGTGAGGCTGAGCGTAAGGCCTGGACCTCACTATCCTTCACTGCAAGCAGACAGAATGCCATCGCTCATGGGCTCACCACCGGAAAGGCCTACTTCTTCAGAGTGGCTGCCGAGAACGCCATCGGCATTGGGCCGTTCGTCGAGACTGCAGCTGAAGTTATCATCAAGGAACCAATCAGTGAGTTTAATTACATAAACATAATGACCACTGGTCTCTATGATCTATACTTAGCTATTACTGCTAATCTAGAATCTAATCTAATCTGCATCTAGAAATAAAGTCATTGCAGACATACAGACAAACTTGGAAGACATTTTTGTGATTTTTTTCTGCACATTTGTCTGTCATCAGTGACGTGTACATTATCCAACTGTTACATTTCTCAGACAACAGAAATAAAACATGTGCTCCTCTCAGGTGTGCCTGACCGCCCTGAGGAGCTTGAGGTCACCAAGGTCACCAAGGATTTGATCAGCGTCACCTGGAAGGCGCCCAAGTTCGACGGCGGTTCAGAGATCACCATGTACATTCTGGAGGCGCGTATGATTGGCAAAGACAAGTATACAAGACTGACAAAGGAGAAGCTGATGGAGAGGAAGTACACATTTGACGGCTTGAGGGAGGGTGACACCTACGAGTTCAGGGTCATTGCTGTCAACGAGGTCGGTCCAAGCAAGCCCTCATTCAGCACCAAACCAATCACCTGCAGGGACGAACTTGGTGAGGACTTTCTTCTAACAGGACCATTTTGTGTGTTTATTTAGTTTACAGAGTCATTGGCAACATTGGAGTCATTACTTTTGGATGATTTCGTCTGTAAAAATCTACTTTTGCAGACTTTAAATATTGCTGTTCTTCATCTTCACAGATTAAAGAAAAAAAAACAGCTAAACAAGATAACAGAGAATGTCTGTTTTCTGTTCTTACAGAGCCGCCAACAATTGAGCTGGACTTCCGTGATAGGATAATCATCCGTGTGACTGAGAGCTGCCTGCTGCAAGGACGCTACACCGGAAAACCTTCACCATCCATTTCATGGTACCGAGATGATGAGGAACTGAAGGCCGACAAACACATCATGTTCAAGAACACACTGACCACCATGTCGCTCGGACTGATGAAGGCAGAGCGAGAGCATAGCGGAAGATACGTAGTAGTGGTGGAGAACAGTACTGGATCCAGAAAAGGCGTCTGCAACCTCACAGTTGTCGGTATGTAGATGGAACTCGTGTAGAATATTGAGGCTGACACAAGCCAGTCTCATCAGTTAAAAGAAATGGAACTAAAGATAAAGATGCAGCTACTAAATTATTGATTATTGATAATTGTAAGAGGTCTAAGAATTGATGTCTGTGGGGCACTACGAGCCATTCATTTAAATTTAAAATTTGACTGTCTGAAGCAGACTTGAAAGCTGCAATTCAAAGATACAAAGCATTACTGCAATAACTTTTGCTTTTCTAAACATAAAAAAGGGATTCATTTATCACAACATTACAGATTTGTTATTTACATTGTTTCTTTCTACCCTGCAGACCGTCCCACTCCTCCTGTTGGCCCAGTGGTGTTCGACGAGGTGCACAGAGAGTACATGGTTATCTCATGGAAGCCTCCTCTGGACAGTGGTGGAGTCGATGTCTCCAACTACATCATTGAGAAGAGAGACACCAACAGAGATATGTGGACAACGGTGACATCTGCCACCACCAAGACCACATGCAAGGTATGTCCAAAAGGACTGTCGACCAAAATCTAGTCAGCGATCATTCAGAACTCAGAACATTTTTACCAGTACAAAAGATGTTTCTGGACTTCAGAGATGTTGACATGTTGTTCTTTTTTCTCTCTCAGATTCCCAAGCTAACTGAGGGCAGGGAATACATCATGAGAATCTCTGCTGAGAACATGTACGGCATCAGTGACCCTCTGGAGTCCGAGGAAATGAGAGCCAAAGATCTTTTCAGTATGTTCTGCCCAAACCCTGTAAACACAGAGTTACTTGTTTTAGGTCCTCTACATCTAAATCTAGGTCCTATTGTGTTTATGTTTATCATTGTGCCAAAATGCAGCTAAAATCACAAGACAAATTAACGATTACAAAATTCCCCTGATAGTATCGTATTGAATGTCACACAAAATACTAAGTTTAATCTGATTCTTTTTTTAATCTACAGATCACAGTTTTTATTAAATGATTAAACAGTCAAATAAATTTGGTCTCTGCAGAACAAAATCGATTTCACTCAAATAAACCCAGTTTTTCTTCTGTGGCCACCCTTTAGGAGTCCCTGAGGCGCCTGAGATGCCAACAGTCAGAGAGGTGTACGGCACCAACGCACTCGTGCTGTGGAACCGCCCTCGTGATGGTGGAAAGCCCATCACCAACTACATCCTGGAAAAGAAGGAGCCCTCGGCCAAGAGATGGTCCAGAGCCACCAGAGATCCATTGTACCCTGCCACTCAGTACCGAGTCCAGGACCTGGTGGAGGGCTGCGAGTATGAGTTCAGGGTGATGGCTGAGAATGAGCTTGGAACTGGAGACCCTAGTCCACCCTCCAAACCCATCCTCGCCAAAGATCCCATTGGTCAGTTTAACAAAACTCATTGAAAACAATTGTATTATTTGTATTTGTATTATACGCGTGTACAATTTAATTAGAACTTTATTTTTCCCCGTCGGCAATTAAAAGGAAGGTCATATGTACACTGGTAGCTACTTAATATGTTTTAAAAACATATAGTTTACAGTCTTTTATAATATTTCATCCTCACAGTTCGTCCCAGTCCACCAGTGACCCCCGAGGCCTATGATAAGACCAAGGACTCAGTCAGCCTTAAGTGGAAATTGCCCCGCCACGATGGAAAAGGCAGGATCTTTGGATACCTCGTTGAGTACCAGAAGCCTGGCGCTGTCGAGTGGAGTCCAGCCAATGAGACGCCAGAGCAGTGTCCCGACCTCCACTATGTGGTGACCGGCCTGGCCGATGGACAGGAATACGTCTTCCGGATCTTCACCGTAAATGCTGCTGGCAAATCTGACCCTGCATACGTCAAAGAGACCATCAAGGTCCACGACAGACTGGGTAAGTGATTCATTTACAATTCCTTTTTGGTTTTATCTATTATATATTGCATCATTTTTTTCAGTAGAAATTCATTCTTTGGCTTAGTTCATCATTCTTAGACACCCGTCGCTGATGATTTTGTGGCTAATGCAGTTTAAGGACAAACATAAAATAATAAATAATACTAACATTTTAATTCAGACAGTTAATATTTAATATTATATAGTATAATATTTTTTGTGAGTTAGCAAGTTAACAATCTGGATCTGGTAATCATCTGTGCCATTGTTAATGAAATGAGTACAGAGTTACTACTTTATTTATTTAAACTGCTGGTTTAGTATTGCATGCATTACATTTGCTGTATATACAAAATGCGGTAATGTCGTCTTATTTTGTAATGTCTTCTTTCCTCCACAGAGGCACCAGAGTTTCTGTTGGACGCCAACATGGCACGTGACCACCTGGCAATGCTGGGCACTGACATCACCCTGAGTGCCACTATTAAGGGTGTGCCGACACCCACCGTCAGCTGGAAGAAGAACGATGGTGACATTCCTACTCACATAACTGTTGCTGTCACTGCCACCGGCAGCAAAGTCTTCATCCCAAAGTCGGTCCGCGCAGACTCTGGTAACTACACCATCACCGCTGAGAATGCTGCTGGAAAGAAATCAGCAACTGTCACCGTGCTTGTGCTGAGTAAGTGAAATATAAACCATCATACATTTTGGTTTTGGTTAGTCTTAGACAAAAAAAATGTGTGAAGATCAATTTATTTTGTGTCATCATTTACAAACAGAAGCTTTGTTTTTCGTCATTACACTGGGGAAAACTATATTTAAATTTAGAACATTTTATGTCGATATTTAGTCTAACCCACTCTGGTTCCCACCAGACAAACCTTCTCCGCCCAGAGACCTGGTGGTCTCCGAGGTGACCAGTGAATCTGCCTACCTGACATGGAAGGTCCCCGAGGACAATGGGGGTGCTGTCATCTCCCATTATGTTGTGCAGAAGAAAGACGTCGCTGCCGATCAGTGGGTGCCTGTCTCTCCCGCCAATAAAAAGCTGAGTCTGATGGCCATGTACCTTATGGAAGGAATCCAGTACCTGTTCAGAGTGGCTGCTGAGAACCAGTTTGGCAGGAGTGAATTTGTGGTGACCAAGACCCCCATCAAGGCTATCGATCCTCTCTGTGAGTCAAGTCATTATTATGTTATGTATATAATTTTACTCTTGAGCCTGATCTGAATTCTGAAAAATATTCAGCAAGTGGAATATCAATTGTGTACCAACTATCAGCAATTAGTTGTTGTTTCCTCCACACCTTTAAGATCCCCCTGGCCCACCCAAGAACCTGCACCACACAGACGCAGATAAGACAGAGGTGTGGTTGGCATGGGAGTGGCCTGACCGTACCGGTGGAAGTGAAATCACCGGTTTCATTGTGGAGCACCAGGAAGATGGCCAAACTGACTGGGTCACCTTCAAGACAGTCAGCAACAACCATGCTCATGTCACTGGTCTGGTGGAGGGAAAGACTTACCGCTTCAGGGTTAAGTCTCAGAACGCAATCGGCATAAGCCGTCCAGACACTAGCGTCCCTGTCACTTGCCAGGAGAAGACATGTAAGAGACAAAATTTATGTGGAGTTAATTTTTAATGCTAATGCTGTTCTTTCTCCTGTTTTCAGGCATGAAAACATCCTAATATTATTGATGTTTTGTTCTCCTTCAGTGCCACCAACTATTGAAGTGGACGTGAAGCTTATTGAAGGTCTTGTTGTCAAAGCTGGCAGTATTGTTGTCCTTCCAGCCAAGATGACAGGCATCCCCATCCCCACCGCCAAATGGATGAGTGATGGCAAGGAGATCACATCTGAGGGCCGCCATCAAATTGAGTCTGCTGGATCCTCCACCATCCTCAGTATCCCTGAATGCAAGAGGGAAGACACTGGAGAGTATATCCTCACTGTAGCCAATCCTGCAGGAAGCAAGACTGTGGCTCTGCATGTCACAGTGCTGGACATTCCAGGTCCACCTATTGGACCAGTCAACATCTTGGAGGTCACCCCTGATTACATGATGATCCAATGGAGGGCACCTAAGGATGATGGTGGCACACCCATTACCAACTATGTGGTGGAAAAGAAGGATGTGAAGAAACCATGGGAGCCCTGGTCTGTCGTGAGTTCCAGTGGTACCAGCACCAAGGCCAAGGTATCCAGGCTGGAGAAGGGTCGTGAATACATTGTCCGCGTCCGTGCAGAGAACAAGATTGGCATTGGTGCAGGGCTTGAGAGTCCTCCTACAATTGCCAAGCACATGTTCAACCCTCCTGGTCCACCAGGCCTGCCAGAGTGCTCTGATATCACAGAGAATGCTGTGACAGTGCAGTGGCCCCTGCCTGACTATGATGGAGGCAGCCCCATTAGTGGCTATGTGATTGAACGCAGAGAAATGACTGGAAAGTGGATCCGTGTCAACAAAACTCCTGTGCTGGATCTCAGATACAGAGTCTCAGGGCTGTTTGAAGGCAACAGCTATGAGTTCAGAGTATTTGCAGAGAACGTTGCTGGTGTCAGCGAGCCTTCTCCTACATCTGACCCCATTAAGGCTACACGCGCCATCACCAAACCTGGACCCCCTGGCAATCCTAAACTGAAGGACTGGAGCAAGTCCTATGCCGACATCTGCTGGACCAAGCCTACAAGAGACGGAGGTAGTCCTATCCTAGGTTATGTGGTCGAGGCTCAGAAGTCGGGAACCGCCCAGTGGGACAGAATCAACAAGGATCTCATCAAAATATGTGCCTACCGAGTGCCGGGCCTCATTGAAGGAATGGAGTACAGATTCCGCATCAGAGCGACCAACAAGGTTGGAGACAGTGAACCCAGGGAGCTTGCTGAGACTGTCTTGGCAAAGGACATCCTTGTCCCGCCTGAGGTTGTTGTCGATGTGTCCTGCCGCGATGCTTTGACAGTCAGGGCAGGTCAGATCATAAGTTTGATTACAAGGGTGAAGGGCAGACCAGACCCAGAGATCACATGGACCAAGGATGCAAGAGCCTTGTCCAGAGACAAGCGCACTGAGATGAACAACAACTACCCACTGTGTGAACTGGTCATTAATGATGCAGTGAGGTCAGACTATGGTAAATATGCCATTGTTGCAAAAAACAGTAGTGGACAAGCACAGGCTACCATTATTGTCAATGTCCTGGACACACCAGGAGCTTGCCAGAACCTGAAAGTAGCATATGTGACGAAGAACTCCTGCATGGTGTCTTGGGAGAACCCTGAGGATAACGGGGGCACTGAGATCACTCAGTACACTATTGCGTGCCGTCAGCCCAGCCAGAGAGGATGGACTGTGGTCTCCAGTGACTGCACCAAGCGCCTGATGAAGGCTCCTCTCACTGAGGGCTGCGAGTACTTCTTCCGTGTCAACGCAGAGAACAAGATTGGTGCTGGTCCACCCACTGAGACCAAGACACCTGTTCTGGCAGTTGATCCCATTGAGAAGCCTGGCGAACCAATCGACTTCCACATCTCTGAGATCGGCAAGACCTTCTGCTTCCTGAAGTGGAAGAAGCCAGACTACGATGGTGGTAGTCGCAACATCGGTTATCATGTTGAGAAGAAGCCAAAGGAGGCTGAAGAGTGGGAGAGGCTTCACAAGGGTGCCATCAAAGAGACTTATTTCATGGCTGACAGGTGCATCGAAAACCAGATCTACCAGTTTAGAGTTCAGACTAAGAATGAGGGAGGTGAGAGCAACTGGGTAACCACAGCTGAAGTATTGGTTAAGGAACAGCTTGTGGAGCCTGAAGTTAAGATTAAACTTGAAGGAACACTTGTGGTCAAGGCAGGAGACTCCATTCCTATTGAGGCAGTAGTGAAGGGCAAACCCCAGCCAGATGTCAAATGGACCAAAGATGAGAGCACAGAGGAAATGAAGAAGAGCCCAAGGCTTCAGATCGAAAGTGGGGCTGACTTCTCAAAGCTGTTACTCACCGGTGCCAGGCGCACAGACAGTGGCAAATATGTTGTCACTGCTTCGAACAGTGCAGGAACCTGCTCTGCTCATGCTAAGGTCAATGTCCTGGATAGGCCAGGCCCAATCAGGGATCTCAAGGTGTCTGGTATCACTACTGACAGGTGCCATCTTGCCTGGGAAGTCCCAGAGGATGATGGTGGCTGTGAAATCTACAATTATATTATTGAGAAATGTGAGACCAAGAGAGGAGTCTGGTCTGTCCACTCCAACGCTGTCATCACCAACAATGCTAAAGTCACCCGTCTTATTGAGGGTAATGAATATGTCTTCAGAGTCCGTGCTGAGAATAAAATGGGTCCTGGCCCTGCAGTGCAAAGTGAGTCCATTGTCGCTGGCACCCAGTTCAGTGTACCTGATGCTCCTGATGCACCAGAGGTCACCAAGATAGCCAAGGAGGAGATGACTGTGCAATGGTCAGAGCCAGAGAAGGATGGCGGAAAGCCAATCATAGGTTACCTGTTGGAGAAAAGGGAAGAACATGCCGTTAGGTGGTCTCCTATCAACAAGGATCCAATCCCTACAACCCGTTTCACAGTAACTGGACTCCTGCCCCTCCATGACTACCAGTACAGAGTGAAAGCTGTCAATGAAATTGGTATTGGCAGCCCAAGCAAGGCTTCACGTGCCATCACTGCCAAGGACACAGTTGGTATGTAACCAATAATATTTTTTTAATTGTGTTTATTATCTATTTGTTAACAAATGTACCCAATGTTGACTATAGACAAAGTCAATGGCTTCATCTTCACACATCTCATGTATTACAGAGCCTCCTGCACCTCCTACCAACATGAAGGTCCTGGACAGCACAAAATCTACTATCACCCTGGGCTGGACCAAGCCTGTATCAGATGGTGGAGCTCCCCTCATTGGCTATGTTGTGGAGATGAGGGCACAGGGAAGTACTAAGAAAGGAGATGAAGGTTGGAAGAGGTGCAATGTGGCCGCTCAGCTGGTAGTGTGCGAGTTCACAGTAACAAGTCTGGATGAAAAACTTGTGTATGAATTCAGAGTATCGGCTCAAAACCAGGTGGGCATGAGCCTGCCATGTGACCTGGAGGGTGCTGTGATCCCAAAGGAGATTCTAGGTGAGAACTTCCTTTAAGTTGCTTTTATGGTAACTAAATAGCTTAATAGTCTGACGTGACAACATGGTGGACTACATTTACATCAGGCTAACACCTGCAGTGTTCCTTTCAACAGAGGCACCAGAGATTGACTTGGATGCCAACCTTAAGCAAGGACTGACAGTCAGAGCGGGCTGTCCCATCAGACTGTGTGCCACCATCAGAGGTAGACCACCTCCTAAAGTCCTCTGGAGGAGGATGGGCATTGACAATGTAGCCAGGAAGGGAAAGGTTGACATCATTGACACTATGACCTTCCTGGTGATCCCTGATAGTACCCGTGACGACTCTGGCAAATACTGCCTGACTCTAAGGAGCACTGCTGGAGAGAAGGCTGTGTTTGTAAACGTTAAGGTTCTGGGTAAGTCCTTGTTTCCTTTTAATGCTGCACACAACCTAGTTGTAATCAACATCATAAAACATACTGTCATACAAAAACCTCAAATCATTATTTTCTGACAGACACTCCCGGACCTGTGATGAACCTGGAGGCTACTGACATAAAACAGACAACAGCCATGTTGTCCTGGACAACCCCAGAGAATGATGGTGGCAGCGAAGTCACTCACTACATTGTTGAGAAGCGTGAGATCGACCGCAAGACTTGGGCAACTGTCAAGGCTGAAGTTTTGAAGGATAAGATTCCCTTCAAAGTCAGTGGTCTGATGCCAGGCACTGAGTACTACTTCAGAGTCACAGCTGTCAATGAGTATGGCTCTGGAGTTCCCAGAGTGTCGCCCACTTCCTACCTGGCCTCTGATCCTGTCAGTACGTATTGTCTCTTAGTCACAAACTTTGACACTAAAACTAAGAGCTCACACACATCTTATAGCGGCCCACTGTGCTCTGGTTTTCTTTTTCATTAGTAATTAGAAGTACCTCAACACACCCATTTGATTTCCCTTTTTCAGGCAAGCCCGATCCATGTGAGAAGATTGAGGTTCTGGATATCACGAAAAACAGTGCGACAGTCGGCTGGGTGAAGCCTGCAAGGGATGGTGGTGCCAAGATAGATGGTTACGTAATTGAGTACATTGAGGTCAAACCGCCTCCAGAGCCACCAGCACCTGTGGAGGTTTGTCATGTCATCAAACTAATTCTTCTCTGACTGCTTTAATCAACTGCTTTATTTATTTATTTATTTTTTATAATCTTCTGATTTTGTTTCTTTTATGTTCCATTATTGTGCTCAATTTGCTGCAGGTTCCAGAGGGAGAGGAAGCTCCGCCACCACCTCCACCACCTCCAGTGGTAGAGGATGAAGAGGAGGCAGAACCTGAAAAGGAAGTCTGGAACGCCTACACCACAGTGAAAGGTTTGACAATCAGCATCAGCGGCCTGAAGGAGGGCAAGAGGTACAAGTTCCGAGTCGCTGCCAAGAACATCATGGGCATGAGCTCATTCACCGAGACCAGGCAGCCTATCGAGATTAAGGAACAGATGTGTAAGTTGTCACTCTGGATTAATAAGAGATCATTAAGAGGTGGTCTTAGTCATTATCCTCTGAAGAGACAACAGTAAAATCATCTTATGTTCGTCTAATTTATATCAGGATTAAATTGTTGCATTATTTTTAATAATTAAATAATTATTTGTTATATGGTAACATGAAGTATAGCAATATCCAGAGGTAACACTAAATAATCCAATCCAATCGAACTTTATTTGTCAAGAACTTTAAAACAACCAACGTTGACCAAAATGTTGTACAGAAGAATAAATAAGACATAAATAAGACGATCATTGATCTCAAGGCTGCTCTCAACTTCCATATGTTATCTGTTCAATCTAATAAGTCAAATTCTGTACTTACCTGCAGTGGAGCCAAAGATTGTCATGCCAGAGACAGCAGGTGCCAGAGCTGGAGCCAAGCTCAGAGTAGAAGCACTGGTTTCCGGAAAACCTGCCCCAACCTGCAAATGGATGCGTGGTGAGAATGCAGTGGTCCCGTCCAGCCGTCTTGCTGTGCACCAGTCCGGCAACCTGTGTGTCCTGATCATCAAAGACGTGTCCAGGACTGACAGTGGAGAGTACAGCCTGGTGGCTGAAAACAGCTCTGCAAAGGTGGTCGAGACCGTGAAGATTGTCATCAGAGGTCAGTATACTCCACAATAAGATTATTTCAAGAAATGTAAATAATCTTAAGGATTTCAACTAACTTTTCCATTATTGAGATTTTTCTAGTTTAAAGCTGATTATTCTGTGTGTTTCAGACATCCCAGGTCCTCCGGAGGGCCCCGTGGTGATCAGTGACATCGACTCTGATGCCTGCTCCCTGTCTTGGAATAAACCACTGGAGGATGGAGGCAGCAATATCACCAACTACGTGGTGGAAAAATGTGACGTGAGTAGAGGCGACTGGGTGACGGCTCTCTCTTCCTGCGGGAAGACAGGTTGCAGACTTGGGAAGCTCATCCCCGGGAAGGAGTATGTGTTCCGTATCCGTGCAGAGAATCGTTTTGGTGTGTCAGACCCCATTCAGTCTGAGAGGATGGTGGCCAAGTTCCCCTTCGGTAAGATAAACTGAAATACAGTCTGTTATAGCTTTAGATGCAAGCATTCGTCCTAACTTGGCATGTTTTTTCAACACAGACCATATTAATTTTGTTTTTTGTCATCAGATGTTCCTGGTGAGCCTCTCAACTGCCGCATCAACAAGACCAACAAAGACTGCATGTTTGTGGCCTGGGATAAGCCCGAGAGTGATGGTGGTAGTCCCATCACAGGTTACTATATAGAGCGTAAGGAGAGAAACAGCCTGCTGTGGGTGAAGGCCAATGACACTGTCGTCCGCACTACTGAATATCCCTGTGCTGGCCTCATTGAGGGCCTGGAATACACTTTCAGAGTGTCAGCCATCAACCGTGCTGGCCAGGGCAAACCAAGCATAAAGACTGACTTTGTCACTGCCAGGACACCGATTGGTAGGCTTCCCGACCAGACAACAACACCTACGCCGCAAGCTTTATTAATTGAATCTTTTTTCCTTACCTTTGTTCATTTGTCTCTCCGTGTCACAGACACTCCAGGTAAACCTGAGGTCCTGGATATAACCAAGAACTCGGTCACTCTCGTTTGGACTCGCCCAAAGAATGACGGTGGCAGCAAGATCATTGGCTACTATGTTGAGGCCATGCGAGTGCCAGGAGACACTTGGATACGCTGCAACACCAGCAGCCAGAATGTTCCGAGGGAGGAGTATACAGTGACAGGCTTGGAGAGAGACCTGCAGTATCAGTTCAGAGTCATAGCCAAAACTGCTGTCAACATAAGCAAACCCTCTGAGCCCACTGACCCTATCCTGGTCTGTGCTGAGAATGGTGAGATATTCTGCTTTAACACTGTTATGAACCTGCTGATAAACCAGTGACCATAATAACATTACAAAATGCTCAGTTGGACAACTGTAAGCTTGTGATTTTTTTCTATTGGTAATAGTTGTAACACCACTTTATCTCATCTTGACAAAGTTCCCCCAAGGGTGGAGCTTAATGCCAGGATGCAGAAGGGTTTGAAGGTAAAGGCCCAAACCACAGTCCTCCTGGAGGCTGAAGTGTTCGGTAAGCCTATGCCGAGAGTGACCTGGAGGAGAGGCGATGATAGCCTAAAGTCAGGTGAGGGCCAGGTCATCACCCAGCAGAGGAATCACTACCAGCTGGAGATGACGGCAGTTACTAAGGAGCACACAGGAACCTACACCATCACGGCCGAGAATGCCAGCGGCTCAAAGACCGCTGAAATCCAGGTCAACATCCTGGGTGAGAACTTTTCATCTTTTATTATGGATTGTCTGTAAAAAAAACTGTAGCAGCATGAAATTAAGTGAAAAGGGGGACTTACATAGGCTAGAAGCCCTAATCACATTAAATTCTCGATGATGTGCATGCAGGTCTACCATTCAACATACAGTGTCTAAATGGCTGATATTCCATTATTTAATATCTCTTCAGATGTGCCTGGTGCTCCTGCCAGTGCCAAATACATAGAGGTGAGTGCCACAAGCATCAAAATGTCCTGGGAGCCTCCTCTAAAGGATGGTGGCGCAGCCATCAGCAACTACATTGTGGACAAGCGTGAAACCAGCAGAGCCAACTGGGCCCAGGTCTGCGCTAAAATTAAGGGCAATGTCCTCGAGTTCAACGTGGAGAAACTAATTGAAGGTCATGAGTACCAGTTCCGAATTCGTGCTGAAAACATGTGGGGAGTTGGAGACCCACACATCACCAGCCCTGTCATTGCCAAGAACCCATTCAGTGAGTCAATACCAGCATATCTTCTGAGTTTATTCACACACATAACATCAGTGGCTGTAGCAAACTGTAGAATTAGTTTTAAATTGGTGTAAAACTTGAAAGTGCTCACTGTCTAATTTCATATTCTTTAATTATCTGAAGATTCTTATCACAGTGTGTCAACATGTTGTTGCTTATTTCACACTTGAATTATTTTTTTAATATCCAGCTGTACCTGGCCCTTGTGAGGCCCCACTAATTACTAACGTGACCAAGGATCATATGACTGTGAGCTGGAAAGAGCCTGCAGATGATGGAAAGTCCACCATCTTGGGCTACATGCTGGAAAAGAAAGAGACCAAGGAGCTGAACTGGACCAAGGTGAACAGGAAGCCCATGACAGATAGGACCCTGGAGATTAAAGGTCTCACAGAGGGAATTGAGTACGAGTTTAGAGTCACTGCCGTCAACATGGCAGGGCTGGGCAAACCTAGCGAACCCTCTGCTGGCACCACCGCAAGGAATCCCCTCAGTGAGTCCCATGACCTATTTGTGGAGTTCTGTCTTAATGAGATAATATGTCACCCGTTAGTTGGAGCTCAAAGACTTTGCAGATATTTTCAACTCATTTTTTTTAATTCCACAGCTCCACCTAGCCCTGTCATTAACCCAAGTGTGACAGACACCACCCACTGCACCATCAGTCTTACCTGGACTGCTCCAGCCAATGATGGTGGAAGCCCCGTCATTGGTTACTTGGTGGAGTGCAAGAGGACCAGCACTGCAGACTGGATCCGCTGCAATGTCCCCAGGAACCTGCAGGAGACCAACTACGTCATCCAGAACCTCATCGATAAGGCAGAGTACCAGTGCCGCATCACTGCCGTCAATAAAGTTGGCTTCAGTGAGCCTGCTGAAGTACCTGGCACACATGTGGCCAAAGACATAATTGGTAAGTATGATTTTGATATGACCTGATTGCAGTCGGTGTAAGTACAAAAAAGTATAACTGACATAATTTGGTATACAAGAAATACAAGATTTTGGCTCCAAACTTGGAAAAGTGCAGCTTTTTTATAGTAAGCTGAATTATGACTAAGAATGAATGAAAATGAAAAGAATCATTAAAGCTGGCCAATGTCGTTTTAGCCTTGCTCACTGTGTTTTGGTTTTTAAAAATGTTTTTCAACTTAGATTGGCTGTATGTTTCTTAGATAAACATGTCTTTGTATTAGTTTCATAAGAGAGCACAAAATAAGCAATTTTTTTCTCATTCATAAGACTATCACCTGTGTGTTCATGCAGTTGCTCCCGAGGCAGAGCTGAGTGCTGAGCTGAAGGAGGTCCTGGAGCTGCAAGCTGGTGCCACCATGAGGCTGCAGGCCACCATCAAGGGCCGTCCCATTCCCAAGGTCACCTGGGCAAAGATGAACACCAACATCAAGAACCGCCAGGGCATTATCATCAAATCCACTAGCACCGACACCCTGGTAAAGGTGGATAATGTCAACAGATATGATGCCGGCAAATACATCCTGAGCCTGGATAGCACTGCTGGCATGAAGATGTACACCATCGTAGTCAAAGTTATTGGTGAGTGAACAAGTGTTGTCATTTATTCACTTAGAAAATGCACTAACCTTGCACTGTATTGCTTCTACTGTATAGAGGCTGAGTGAGACCAGCTTCCTAAGTTGGAATCATTAGAAAAAGGAGTACATTCTAAAAATAATGGGTTTTGGTCCATATTTAAAGAGTCACTGTTAAAAGTGTTGTTGTCTCTCCAGATACTCCCGGACCACCAGTCAACCTGATGGTGAAGGAAACAACCAAAGACAGCGCTTCAATCTACTGGGACGCTCCTCTGATTGACGGTGGCCATGAGGTCACCCACTACATTGTTGAGAAACGTGACACTGAGAGGAAGGCCTGGTCCATTGTCTCCAACAACTGCACCAAGACAGCATTTAAGGTTGAAGACCTGGATGCTGGAAGGTCTTACTGCTTCAGAGTGTCAGCAGTTAACAAGCTTGGTGCTGGAGAGTGTTGCGAGACAGCCGATTCAGTCAGAGCTACTGGTGGGTTGCATGACGGATTTTGTGGTTGCCCTTTTGTCTTTTGTTCTTGCAAATATCACTAACTTACTGTTCTTGTTTTAACTTTTCCAGAGGAGCCTGGGCCTGTTATGGACTTCAAGACCCTCCTGGTTACCAAGGACTCTTGCACTCTAAGCTGGAAGAAACCCCTTACTGATGGTGGCAGTCGCATCATCTGCTATGTTCTGGAGGTTCTCAATGGTGACGACAAGTACAAGGAGCTAATGAGGTCCAAAAACATGCAGTACAGTGCGAAGGATCTGGTGGAAGGCAGAGAATACAATTACAGAGTCAAAGCTGTGAATGACACAGGAGAGAGCGCTGCCAAAGAGCTGACGGTGGTGGCCAAGGACCAGATCAGTAAGTGACTATGAATATTTATTAAAATTACTCACAAAAGGTCTCAGTGTGTAAAGTGCTGAAAGTAGATTTTTTTTTAAATGTATTCCTTCCCTCTGCAGTTATTCCTAGCTGTGACTTGAGGGAGCTGCCCAACATGTGCTACATTGCCAAGGAGGGCAGCACTGTCCGTTTAAAGATCCCAATCATCGGCAAACCTACGCCCAAGGTCACCTGGAAGAAGGGAGAGGATGAGGACTTGACAGACACTGGCCGAGTGTGTGCAGAGTCCTCTTCAGTCAACACCACCCTCCTGATCAGGGACTGCCAGAGGAGTGATGCTTCCAAATACACCATCACCCTGAGGAACAGTGCTGGAAGCAGGGAGTCCACCATTTTCATCAGGTATGAATTTGACTGTACAAAGGCCTTTCAATGCAAGAGAATATAATACAACATGCAGAATATTTCCCCCCACACTGGATCAATGCTAATTTATGCCATATCCACTCATTACTTGCTATATTTAAACAAGTAATAAAGGTAAAAAAGGAAAACAAAGATTTAAATCCCTGTGTCTCCTTTCAGGGTCGTGGGTAAACCTGGCATTCCTGTTGGTCCTATTAAGTTCAAAGATGTTACTGCTGATGGTGCTACACTGAAGTGGGGCGCTCCTAAAGATGACGGCGGCTCAGAGATCACAAACTACATCCTAGAAAAGAGGGACTCCATCACCAACATGTGGGTGACTGTTTCCTCTGCTGTGGAGACCAATTCTATGAGGGTAACTGGTCTCCATGAGGGCACAGAGTATATCTTCAGGGTCTGTGCTGAGAACAAGTACGGAATTGGAGAAGGACTTAAGTCTGAGCCTGTTGTTGCTAAACATCCATTCAGTGAGTAACTAATATAATAATTTACATTTTAAAGGATGAATGTTAGCTGTGTAACTTAAAAATGCAGCTTCTCCTCACTGAACTATATCACTGTTTTTGTGCAGATGTTCCCGATGCTCCTCCTCCACCTCAGATCATGAGCATGCGCCACGACTCCGCTTACCTGGCTTGGTCTGACCCCAGGAAGACTGGAGGATCTCCCATCACAGGTGCAGTTAGATAGAAAACCTGACCTACATTTTGTCATCTATGTTATTTGTTTTACATTACATAACACATTTTTCCATTTGCCACTTATCAAACTAACTGATTTATGTAAGATGTGCATGTGTTATGTAAGTTTAATGTGGTCATCTCCTTTGGTACTACTATCAGGATACCATGTTGAGTTCAAGGAGAGGAACAGTATGTTGTGGAAGAGGGCAAGCCCAGCTGCCTTGATGATGAAGGAACACAGGGTAACTGGGCTGACTGAAGGTCTGGAGTACGAGTTCAGAGTCATGGCAATAAATCTGGCTGGCATTGGCAGACCGAGCGCTCCCACTGATCCACAAGTGGCCCTGGATCCCATTGGTATGTCTAAAAAGGGAAAGTGGCAATGATATATAATATTGTACTATTTGCTGCAATCCATTTATATATTTTTTTATATCATTTTCATTAGATGCTCCTGGTAAACCTGATGTAATCAGCATCACCAGAAGTACTGTGACCCTTCAGTGGACAGAGCCACAGTTTGATGGTGGCCACAGGCTGACTGGCTACATCATTGAAAAGCGTGACTTGCCTTCTAAGATCTGGGTGAAGGCCAACAATGTGAATGTTGTAGAGCCTGCTTTCACTGCAACCGATCTGCAAGAAGGCTGCAAATATGAATTCAGAATCAGGGCAAAGAATGCTGCCGGCGCTCTAAGTCCACCCTCTGAGCAGACAGATACCATTCTCTGCACAGATGAATACGGTGAGATAAAAACATGCGCTAACATAATTAATTTGTGACTCTGTATTTGTTTGATGATTATCTTTGGCATGACATACTGCGTTTTCCCTGTTTTACCCAACAGCTGCACCAACCATTATTATTGACGCCCAGGTGAAGGAGGGTCTAACTGTCCGAGCAGGGGATACTATTGTCATCACTGCCACAAGCATTTTAGGCAAGCCTGCACCAACCTCATGTTGGTCAAAGGGAGGAAAGTACTTTAAACCCTCAGATATTGTTCAAATTGAGACCACTGCAACTTCCTCCACTCTATCCATCAAGTATGCCGGCAGGAAAGACACTGGGGAGTATGTCATCACTGCAAGCAATCCCTTTGGTGTAAAGGAGGAAACTGTCAAGGTCACAGTTTTGGATGTTCCTGGTGTTCCTGGACCCATTGAATGCAGTGGTGTCTCCTCTGAAAGGGTCACTCTTACCTGGACAGCTCCTACTGAGGATGGAGGCTCTCCTATCAAGTATTACACCCTTGAGAAGAGAGAGACTAGCCGCCTGCTTTGGACTATCCTGGAAGAGAAGGTCATCGACTGCCACTATGTAGCCAACAAGCTCATTCAGGGCAATGAGTACTTCTTCAGAGTCTCTGCTGTTAACCAGTATGGTGCCAGTGAGCCATCTCACTCTGAGGCCGTCAAGATGGTTGATAGATTTGGTATGTGCAGTTTATGTTCCTCATTGAATCTTACATCCTACATTTTTGCGTATTTTTTAAAGATAAAATGTTTGTGGAAGAAAAACTCTGCCGATTTATGAATGTGTTTCTTCTGTCTACTTATGTAGGTCCACCTGGTCCACCATCTAAACCAGAGGTTGACAAAGTCGATGGACACTCAGCCACTGTGACCTGGAGGAGGCCAGCTGAGGATGGAGGAAGTGACATCATAGGTTACTGTGTTGAAAAGAAGGAGAAAAAGGGTATGAGATGGTTCAGGGCATCTAAGAAATCCATTGCTGAGCTCAGCTATGAAGTTACCGGTCTAACAGAGGGAATCGAGTATGAGTTCCGTGTTCTTGCTGAGAATAAAGCCGGCTTCGGAGAGCCAAGTGAACCATCTATGCCTGTCAGAACAGTAGTTGTTGCCTGTAAGTGAAAAGAACCACTAAAGTATTTCCAACATTAAAATACTACTTCAAATCACCAGTTCTTACAAAATGTTCTATAAAGTTTTAAAAAACATTAACTATATATTTTTTTCTGGCAGATGTGCCTGGACCTCCAGTTAATCCAAGAGCCACAGACACAACCAAGACCACTGCAACTCTAAATTGGGGAAAACCTCTTGATAATGGTGGACTTGAAGTTACTGGATATGTGATTGAGCACAAGAAAGAAGGAACAGAGGAATGGTTGAAGGACACCCCTTCATCTCCACTTAGGATCACAGAGTTTGTTGTTCCCAATCTGGAAGCTGGTGCAAAATACCATTTCAGAATTAGTGCTGTAAATGCTAAGGGGGCAGGTGAACCTGCTGAAACTCAGGAAATGGTTGAGATTGTCGAGCGAGCAGCTGAACCTGACTTGGAGCTGGATGTTGAGCTTAGAAGAACCCTTGTTGTCAGAGCTGGCTGCTCCATTCGACTCTTTGTGCCAATCAAGGGACGCCCTGCGCCTACAGTCGCCTGGACAAAAGAGGGTGGTCCTGTCTCACGTGCAGTCATTGACAGCACTGAGTCATTTACAATGCTGATCATTCCTGAGAGTTCAAGGATTGATGCCGGCAAATATGAACTTAGCCTTGAAAACTCGACTGGAAAGAAGACTGCTGATATTCATGTTAGAGTTCTGGATTCACCTGGACCTCCACTTAATCTAAAACCAGTTAAGATTGACAAGGAAAGCATTACCCTTCAGTGGGAGATGCCTCTCATCGATGGTGGAGCCAAGATCACAAACTACATCATTGAGAAAAGAGAATCAACACGCAAAGCTTTTGCCACCGCAATCACAAAATGCCCAACTACATCAGTCAAGATTGATGAACTGGGTGAAGGCTGTGAGTACTACTTTAGAGTGTGTGCAGAGAATGAGTATGGCATTGGCGAGGCAGTTGAAACTGCTGATCCTATTCGTGCATCCCAAGCACCAACTCCTCCAGAGAGTATTATTCCTACTGATATCACCAAGAACTCTGTGAGCTTGGCTTGGACTAAACCCAAACACGATGGTGGTAGCAGAATTACGGGATATGTCCTTGAAGCCCAGAAGAAGGGAACAGATCAGTGGGCACATGTAACAACTGTCAAGACAATGGATTTCACAGTGAAAAATCTGAATGAGAAAGAGGAGTACATTTTCCGTGTAATGGCTGTCAACCACTCCGGTAGAAGTGCTCCACGTGAGAGCAAACCCATTGTTGTTAAGGATTCTACTTCCCTGCCTGAGTTTGACCTCCGTGGCGTATGCCAGAAGACTGTTATTGCCAAAGCAGGAGACGACATCAAGGTTGAAATCCCAGTGATGGGACGTCCTAGACCAACTGTCTCGTGGCAGAAGGATGGCACAGCCCTGAAACTCACACAGAGAACTAATGTAGAAACTGCTGCTGCTACTGTTACCCTCAGCATCAATGAATGCAACAGAGCAGACAGTGGTGTATACACCATGACAGCGAAGAACATTGTTGGTTCTGTGACAGACAACATCATTGTCAAAGTACATGATGTACCTGGGCCACCCAAAGGACCAGTTAAGATTGTAGAGATATCTCGAACCTATTGCGTCTTTGCATGGGACACTCCTGAGAATGATGGAGGTGTTCCAATCACTAATTATGTGGTTGAGATCAGAGACACTACTTCCCAAACATGGACAGAGCTCTCTTCAACTATTATACGTACCATGTTCAAAGCAATTCGGTTAAACACTGGATCTGAGTACCAGTTCAGAGTAAAGGCTAAGAACAGATATGGTGTTGGACCACCAATCACGTCAGAGGCAGTGGTGGCTGCCTATCCATTCAAAGTCCCCGGACCCCCTGGAACTCCTGGTGTCGCTGCATTTACCAAGGACTCAATAACAATTGGCTGGAATGAGCCTGTGTCTGATGGTGGAAATGAAGTAATTGGTTATCATGTTGAAAGGAAAGAGCGAAGCAGCATCATGTGGCACAAGATCAGCAAGGGTATTGTGAAAGGAAACTTATTTAAATCTAGTGGTCTAGAAGATGGAGTTGCCTATGAATTCCGTGTCTCAGCTGAAAACATGGCTGGAGTTGGTAAACCCAGCAAGGCCTCAGAAGCAATACTGGCCCTGGACCCTGTAGATCCACCAGGTCAGCCTGTGCCAATATTTGTCAACAAGAATGTCATCACAATTCAGTGGACAAAGCCTGAGTACGATGGTGGATTCAAAATCACTGGCTATACAGTGGAGAAGAGAGAACTGCCTGCTGGCCGTTGGATGAGAGCCAACTTCACCAACATCATTGAGACGACATTCACTGTCAGCGGACTAACTCAAGATACCTCATATGAGTTCCGTGTGTTAGCCAGAAACTCTGCAGGTGCAGTGAGTGTGCCCTCTGAACCCTCAGACCCAATTATTTGCAAAGATGACATTATTGAGCCACGCATTATGGTTGATGCCATCTTTAAGGATGTTGTACTCCTGAAAGCAGGAGAGACCTTCAAACTTGATGCTGATATTGCTGGTCAACCCACCCCATCTATGGTTTGGACCAAGGGTGGAAAGGAGGTTGAGAACACAATGAAGCTGGAGGTCAGATTCACAGAACTGACAACCACTCTGACCAACAAGGATTCTATCAGATCAGATGGAGGAGAATTTGTTTTGACTGCAACAAATGTTGGTGGATTTGCTAAGCACATCTTTAAGGTTACAGTGCTTGACAGACCTGGACCACCTGTCGGACCTCTTGAAGTTTCTAATGTCACAGCTGACAACTGTTTACTTACCTGGGCTCCACCTGCTGATGATGGTGGTGCCAAGATTGAAGGATACGTGATTGAGAAGCGTGAGTCAAGCAGACTGGTTTGGACCAATGTGGTTTCAGACCTTCAAGTTACACAATGTAAGGTGACCAAGCTGCTCAAAGGAAATGAATACATCTTTAGAGTGATGGCAGTAAACAAATATGGACTTGGCGAATCTCTTGAATCTGAGCCCACTATTGCAGACAACCCATATGTGGTTCCAGATCCTCCAGAGAATCCTGAGGTGACAGCTATTACCAAAGATTCAATGGTTATTATGTGGCAAGCACCTAAGAGTGATGGTGGAACTCCCATCACCAACTACAATATTGAAAGGAAAGACAGAATTGGCCTTCGCTGGGTCAAATGCAACAAGAGGAAGGTCAAAGATCTCCAATTCAAAGTAACAGGCCTTGTTGTTGGACATGAATATGAATTTAGAATAACTGCTGAGAATGCTGCCGGAGTGAGTGCACCAAGTGCCACAAGTCCATTCTACAAAGCTACTGATGCACTGTACAAGCCAGGGGCTCCATGCAACCCCAGAATCTTGGACACAACCAAGTCCTCAATTACTGTTGCCTGGAACAAACCTGTATATGATGGTGGCTCTGACATCACTGGCTACATGGTTGAGACCTGCATCCCATCCGAAAAGGAGGAAGAGGAAGAGTGGACCATTGTGACACCCAAAGAAGGACTCCTTGCCACCTCATTCACTATTGTTAACTTGAAGGAGAACCAGGAATACAAGATTAGCATCTCTGCTGTCAACAGTGAAGGAGTTGGAGAGGCAGCATTGGTACCTGGAAATCCCAAGGCAGAGGACAGGCTCCTCCCACCTGAGATGGATTTGGATGCTGAGCTCCGCAAGGTTATCAGTCTTAGAGCTTGCTGCTCTCTCAGACTTTTTGTGCCTATCAGAGGCAGACCAGCTCCTCAGGCTAAATGGACCAAAGGAGATGGTGAGCCTATTGAGAGAGCAACTATTGACAGCACAACATCATACACATCACTTGTAATTGAAAACGTCAACAGATTTGACAGTGGAAAGTATAATCTTACAATTGAAAACAGCTCTGGCTCCAAGACAGTTACAGTCCAAGTCAAGGTGCTTGATACACCAAGTGCCCCACTGAATCTGAAGATAATTAGTATAACAAAGGAAGCTGTCACTCTGACGTGGGAACCACCGATAAATGATGGAGGTGTTAAGATTAAGAACTATATTGTTGAAAAACGTGAGTCCACAAGAAAAGCCTATGCCACAGTCAGTGCCAACTGCCATCACACCACCTTCACAGTCGACCAGCTCCTGGAAGGATGCAACTACTACTTCAGAGTTTTGGCTGAGAATGAATATGGCATTGGTCTCCCCATTGAGACCGGCGAATCTGTCAAAGTGTCTGAGAAGCCACAGCCTCCTGGCAAAATCACTCTTAAGGATGTTACAAAGAACAGTGTCACCCTCACCTGGGAGAAGCCAGAGCATGATGGTGGCAGCAGAGTGGGCTGTTATGTTGTTGAGATCCAGCCTAAAGGTGTTGATAAGTGGTCCCAGGCTGTTATTGTAAAAGAAACTGAAGCCACTATTAGTGGACTCAATGCAGGTGAAGAATACATGTTCCGTGTAGCTGCAAAAAATGAGAAGGGAGCAAGTGACCCACGTCAAATCGGTGTGCCTGTGATCGTAAAAGATCTTGTGATTGCACCTGTTGCCAAAATGTTGTTTAACACATTCAGTGTGTTGGCAGGAGAAGACCTGACAGTGGATGTTCCATATGTTGCACGTCCCAAAGCAACTGTCTCCTGGGTAAAAGATGCTCAGCCTCTAAAGAGAACTACCCGAGTGAACTTTAGTTCAACAGAGAAAATGCTGAACCTCAACATAAAAGAGGCGACTAAAGATGATGTTGGACATTACTGTATAACTCTCAGCAACACAGCAGGAGAGACAACAGCAGACATTAGCATCGTTGTTCTTGACAAACCTGGTCAGCCTGGTGGTCCAGTCAAGGTGGAGGAGGTCACTTCTGAGAGCGTAACCATTTCCTGGACCCCACCAGAGTATAATGGTGGATGCACAATCAAACACTACATTGTGGAAAAGAGAGACACATCCACAACTAACTGGATGGTTGTATCTCATAACCTTGCCAGAACCAAAATCAAGGCAGGCAGGTTGAAGACTGGCTCGGAGTATCAGTTTAGAATCACAGCAGAAAACAGATATGGAAAGGGCCCATCTCTTGTTTCAGCATGTATTGTGGCTCAATACCCATACAAACTCCCAGGACCCCCAGGAACACCATCCATTGCAGCCTGCAACAAGGACAGCATGGTGGTTGCCTGGAATGAACCAGTAAATGATGGTGGTAGCACTGTCTTGGGCTATCATCTTGAACGAAAAGAGAGAAACAGCATCCTGTGGGTAAAACTTAACAAGTCTCTTATTACTGACCAAACCTTCAAGACCAGTGGTCTGGAACCAGGAATGGAGTATGAATACAGAGTTTATGCTGAAAACATTGTTGGAATAGGCAAAGCGAGCAAAGTGTCTGAGGGACAGATTGCTAGAGATCCTTGTGATCCCCCGGGCACCCCAGAAGCAACAAAGATCACCAAGGATTCTGTGACCATTGTTTGGACCAAGCCTGAGTACGATGGTGGTGCAAAGGTAACAGGCTACATTGTGGAAAAGAAGGAGCTTCCTGAAGGTCGTTGGCTGAAGGCCAACTTCACTAACATCATTGAGACAGAATACGTTGCGACTGGACTTGTGCAGGACAATCAGTATGAGTTCCGTGTCATTGCCAGAAATGCTGCTGGTGTTTTCAGTCTTCCCTCATACAGCACTGGTCCTATCACTGCCATGGATGAGATTGAACCACCACGCATCAGCATTGACCCAGAGTACACACAGACTGTAGTAGTTAATGCTGGGGACAACTTCAAGATTGATGGAGATGTTCATGGAAAACCGTTGCCCTCTATCCACTGGATGAAGGGAGAGCAGGAACTGGGCAATACTATTTATAGAGAGATTAAGAACACACCCACCAAAGCCTACATATCTGTCAAGGAGGCAAAACTATCCGATGGCGGCCAATACACTCTGCTGTTAAGAAATCCAGGAGGAGAAAAGGCTGTACAGATTAATGTAATTGTTCTTGATAAACCTGGAGAACCACAGGGACCTCTTGTTGTTACAGGAATAACCAAAGAACGATGCTGCCTTGCATGGAAACCACCACAACAAGATGGTGGCAGCAAGATCTCTCACTATGTTGTAGAGCGGAGAGAGACAGGCAGGCTAGTTTGGACTGTTGTTGACCCAAAAGTAACAAATACTTGTTTGAAGGTTACTAAGCTCCTGGAAGGAAATGAGTATATCTTCAGAGTCCATGCTGTTAACAACTTTGGAGGGGGCCCAGCAATTGAGTCTGCAGCAGTAACAATTAAAGATCCATATGTAACCCCTGGATCACCCAAGAGTTTGGAAGTTTCACATATTAAAAAGGATTCAATGGTGCTCACCTGGGAGGCTCCTTCTGAAGATGGAGGCAGTCCTATCACTGGCTACATAATTGAAAAACATGACAAGGAAGGCGTAAGATGGATCAGATGCAATAGGCAAACAGTCACAGATGTAACTTTCAAGGTCACTGGCCTCCTGGAAAGCCATAACTATGAATTTAGAGTCGCAGCTGAGAATTCTGTTGGCGTTGGTGAACCAAGCCCCCCAACCGTACTCTACAAAGCGCTTGATCCCATCTTCGCGCCTGGTCCACCACACCATCCAAGAGTCACTGACACAACTAAAACATCAGTATTCTTCTCTTGGGGCAAGCCCGCCTGTGATGGAGGCTGTGAGATTCAGGGATACATTGTTGAGTGCTGCACTACCACAGTGCCAGCTGAGGCACCTGCCGAGGCCCCTGCCGAGGCCCCTACAGAAGCAGCTGCCACAGATGCACCTGCTGAGGAATGGTTAATGTGCACGCCACCATCAGGGATCAAAAAGACCAAGTTTGAAGTTCCAAATCTGAAGGAAAACCAGGCATACAAGTTTAGAGTGTGTGCTGTCAACAAAGTTGGAGTTGGAGAGCATGCTGATGTCTCTGGAGCTGTTGTTGCCCTGGACAGAGCAGAAGAGCCAGACCTTGACATTGATGCAGAACTAAGACAGATTGTGAATATCAAAGCTGGAGCATCACTTAGACTGTTTATTCCGATCAAAGGAAGGCCCAGTCCTACCATCAAGTGGGATAAAGATGAAGCTGCACTTAGAGAGACTGCTCAGATCGAGGTGACCAGTAGTTACACATCACTTGTAATTGACAAGATGGACAGAAATGACAGTGGAAAATACACAGTCACTGCAGAGAACTCCAGTGGAACCAAATCAGCATTCGTTGTTGTTCGTGTTCTAGACACACCTAGTGCTCCTGTTAATCTGAAAGTGAAGGAAATAACAAACCAGTCAGTTACACTGGCATGGGAACCACCTCTGTTAGATGGTGGGGCCAAGATCAAAAACTACATTGTTGAGAAGAGGGAAAGCACACGCAAAACATATGCAGCTGTGGTAACAAATTGTCATGCTCTTTCATGGAAGATTGAGCCACTCCAGGAGGGCTGCAGTTACTACTTCCGAGTGCTTGCTGAGAACGCACATGGTGTTGGCCTGCCTGCAGCAACTGTTGACCCTCTTAAGGTCTCAGAGGTGCCCCAGTCTCCAAAGAGCTTGAACGTTACAGACCAAACTAAAACAAGCATCTCTTTGGCCTGGGAGAAGCCTGAGTATGATGGGGGTAGCAGAGTAATTCAGTACCTGCTTGAGGTGCAGCTGAAGGGCCAGGATAAGTGGAATGGTGTTAACACATTTAAGACAATGGAGGCTACTGTTACCAATCTGAATCCAGGAGAGGAGTATCTGTTCAGAGTTACAGCAATGAATGATAAGGGAAAGAGTGACCCCAAAGTCCTTGCTGGTCCAGTGATGACCAAGGACTTAGTCTTTGAGCCCGATGTTAGACCAGCATTCAGCAATTACAGTGTCCATGTGGGTAAAGACCTGAGCATTGACATTCCCATCTATGGACGTCCTAAACCAAAAGTATCATGGACTAAAGATGGAGCTCCTTTGAAATTCACTACCAGAGTTAACATCCACAACACACCAACGCATACGACATTGAGCATTAAGGAGGCAGCAGGGGATGATGGTGGCATGTACAGTATAAATGTTGCTAACTCAGCTGGAACGAAGGACACAACTGTTGAAATCATTGTTCTTGACAAGCCTGGCCCCCCATCTGGCCCTGTGAGGTTTGATGAAGTCACAACACAAAGTGTCACTCTTTCATGGGACCCATCAAAACACAATGGTGGCTGCCAGATTTCAAACTATATTGTACAGAAGAGAGATACTACTACTACAACATGGGAAAATGTCAGCATCAATTGTGCCAGAACCACCATTAAAGTGCCTAGACTGAAGACTGGTGCAGAGTACCAGTTCAGGATCATTGCTCAGAACCGTTATGGCAAGAGTCACGGTCTTGATTCATCTGCTGTTGTTGCTCAGTACCCATACAGAGAGCCAGGCCCGCCAGGCACTCCTTTCATCCCCTCTCTCTCACGAGACCACCAGATTGTTGAGTGGCATGAGCCTGTGTCAGATGGAGGCAGCGCTGTTCTAGGCTATCATCTTGAAAGGAAAGAGAGGAATAGTATTCTCTGGGTCAAAATAAACAAGTCACTTATTCATGAGACTAGTTTCAAGAGTCATCCCTTGGATGAGGGTGTCGAGTATGAATACAGGGTTTATGCAGAAAATATTGTTGGCATTGGCAGATGCAGTAAAGTTTCAGAGGGCTGCGTTGCCCGTGACCCCTGTGATCCTCCTGGCACACCAGAGGCCATCCATGTGACCAAAGATACCATTGTGATTCAATGGACTAAACCAGAGTATGATGGTGGTAGTAATATTACTGGCTATACTGTGGAGAAGCGTGATCTACCAGAGGGCAGGTGGGTAAGGGCAAACTTCACTAATGTGATTGAAACCCAGTTCACTGTCACTGGTCTTACTGAAAATGCGCAGTATGACTTCAGAGTCATTGCTAAAAATGCTGTTGGCACTATCAGCAAACCATCCTACAACAGTGGGCCAATCACTGCAAGTGATAAGATGGAAGCACCTAAATTTTCCATTGACCCTGCATTCACCAAGACCATCATCGTAAATGCTCGAGAAACTTTCAAGCTGGATGCTGATGTCCATGGCAAGCCACTGCCCACTATCAAGTGGTTTAAGGATGAAAAACCAATTGAGAATACACTCAGACTAGAGATCAAAGACACAGAAAACCATGCAATGATTGTCATTAAGGACTCAGTAAGAATTGATGGTGGATTATACACACTCCAGCTGACAAATGAGGCTGGCAGCGAAACTGTTCCATTCAAGGTTGTGGTTCTGGATAGGCCCAGCCCGTGTGAAGGACCCCTGCACATTGCTGGAGTAGCTGAAGATAGATGCACACTGGTATGGCGTGCCCCTCTCCATGATGGAGGTAGTCCTATTAAACACTATATCATCGAGAGAAGAGAGACCAGTCGTCTAGCTTGGACTGTTGTGTCTAACAGCTGTGAAACTACATGCTACAAAGTTACCAAATTACTGGAAGGCAATGAGTATATGTTCCGTGTCATGGCTGTGAACAGTTATGGTGTTAGTGAACCACTAGAGTCTGGTGGAGTGATCATGAAGACTCCATTTGTTCCTCCTGGTCCACCTCACATTGAGGATGTATCCAACATTGCCCATGATGGCATGACGATCACGTGGTCAGCACCTGAGAGTGATGGTGGCAGTGAAATTACCAATTATCATATTGAAAAGAAGGACAGAAATGGAATTAAATGGACCAGATGCAACAGACAAAAGGTCACTGACCTCTCCTTTAGAGTTACAGGCCTAACCTCAGGCCATGAATATGAATTCAGAGTAGCTGCTGAGAATGTAGTGGGAGTGGGAGAGCCAAGCCTTCCAAGTTCATACTTCAAGGCCAGTGATCCCAAGTACAAACCTGGTGCACCAGCATATGTGAATGTGATTGACTCAACTAAGACTTCAATTACAGTGTCATGGGGTAAGCCTCTGTCTGATGGTGGCAGTGCTATTCAAGGATATATTGTGGAAGTCTGCAAGGCTGAGGAGGAGGAATGGACCATGGTTACTCCAACCACTGGCCTGCGGGTCAACAAATATGAAATAACCAAACTGACTGAGGGTCAGGAGTACAAGATTCAAGTGTGTGCCCTGAATAAACTGGGGGTTGGTGAACCAGCAGCTCTCTCTGGAACTGCTAAGCCAGAGGAAAGGGTAGACCCCCCAGAGATCCGTCTGGACTCTGAGCTGAGGAAGGGCATCATTGTGAAAGCTGGTGGATCTGTTAGAATCCATATTCCATTCAAGGGACGGCCAACACCTGAGATTAAGTGGACTAAGGATGAGGGAGTCCTGACCGAAAAGGTGGTGGTTGAGAAGGCGCTCAACTTCACTCAGCTGTCTATTGACTCATGTGACAGGAGTGATTCAGGAAAGTACACCCTCAGCCTGACAAATAGCAGTGGCTCTGTGTCTGAGGTTGTTGCTGTTAAAGTCTTGGATACACCAGGGGCCCCACAAAACCTTGTGGTAAAAGAAATCAAAAAGGACTCCATCACTCTTGTATGGGATGCCCCATTAATTGATGGAGGCTCCAAAATCAAGAACTACGTCATTGACAAACGTGAATCAACCAGAAAGGCTTATGCAAATGTGTCCACAAAATGCACAAAGACAACATTTAAAGTTGAGAACCTCATTGAAGGTGCTATGTATTACTTCAGAGTCATGGCTGAAAATGATTATGGAATTGGCCAGGGTGTTGAAACAAAGACAGCTTCCAAGGCCTCTGAGGTACCACTGCCTGTTGGAAAGGTCTCCCTTACTGATGTCACCAAGAACAGTGCCTCACTGTCCTGGGACAAACCTGAGCATGATGGAGGCAGTAGAATTGGTGGCTACCTAATTGAGATGCAGCCCAAGGGTACAGATAAGTGGGGAGTTGCGACAAATACTAAGACATGTGAGGGCACTGTCACAGGCCTGACAGCTGGAACAGAATACCTATTCCGTATCATTGCTTACAATGAGAAAGGAAAAAGTGAACCAAAAGCACTTGCTGCACCTGTTGTTGCCAGTGACATGACCATGGAGCCATGCATTAAGATGCAATTTAACACATACAGTGTATTAGCTGGAAAAGATCTCAAGTTGGAGTTCCCTGTGCTGGGCAGGCCCAAACCCAAAGTAGCCTGGACAAAGGATGGTCAGCCTTTGAAGGTGACATCTAGAGTCAATGTGGTTAACACTCCAACAACAACTGGAATTCAAATTGGTGAGGCGAGCAAGGAGGATTTCGGCAAATATAGTATTACAGCAACCAATACTGCCGGCACAATCACTGAAGATATGAGTGTCATTATTCTTTGCAAGCCAGGTCCACCAAAAGGTCCCCTCAAGGTTGTTGAAGTGAGTAACACATTTGTACATCTCTCCTGGGAGCCCCCAGAGTACATGGGTGGATGCCAGGTTAAGAACTATATAGTGGAGAAGAGAGACACCACCACCACAACATGGCAGTCAGTCACCACACAGCTTGCTAGAACAGCTTTCAAGATCACCAAGCTGAAGACTGGGGCTGAATACCAGTTCAGAATCATAGCTGAAAACAGGTATGGAAAGGGTGCTTCTCTAGACTCCAAGTCCATTGTTGTGCAATATCCATACAAACCACCAGGGCCGCCAGGAACTCCATATGTCAAATCTGCAACAAAGGAAATGATGATCATTGAATGGAATGAGCCAGTGAATGATGGTGGAAGCACAGTTATTGGTTACCATCTGGAAAGCAAAGAGAGAAGCAGCATCATGTGGAACAAACTGAACAAGACTCTCATCACTGATACTCTGTTCAAGATCTGCAATCTTGAGGAGGGTATTGGATATGAATTCAGAGTCTACGCTGAAAATATTGTTGGCATTGGCAGATGCAGTAAAACATCTGAGTCCTTTGTTGCTCGTGATCCATGTGACCCTCCTGGTGCTCCTGAAGCTATTTCTATTTCTAAGAACCTTATCAAGATTCAATGGACCAAGCCTCAGTATGATGGTGGCAGCAAAGTGAATGGTTATATTGTGGAAAGGAAAGATCTCTCCTCCGATGATAAGCGTTGGGTTAGAGCTAACTTTACTAATATAATTGAGACGGAGTATGTCGTCACTGGTCTGACAGAGAATGAGCAATATGAATTCAGAGTTATTGCGAGAAATGCAGCCGGAGTGTTTAGTGAACCATCTGACAGCTCTGGACCTATCACCGCTACTGATGAAATTGAACCACCAAGAGCTTCAATGGATCCCAAATACAAGGATGTCATTGTTGTCAATGCTGGAGAATCCTTGCTTCTTGATGCAGACATCCATGGAAAACCAATTCCTGATGTTGTCTGGCTAAAAGAGGGCAAAGAAATGGACAAAGCCCTGCGGATTGAAGTGAAAACTACACAGAAACGTGCAGCCATTACCATCAAGGATATTACCAAGCTTGATAGTGGCCACTATGACCTTGTTCTCAAAAATCTGGGTGGTACTAAAACCTTCCCTATCACTGTCAAAGTCCTTGATAAACCAGGTCCACCCACTGGACCCATGAAGATGACAGGTATCATGTCTGACAGATGCGTCCTTGCTTGGTCTGAGCCCACTCTGGATGGTGGGGCTAGTATCACTCACTATATCCTAGAGAAGAGAGAGACTAGCAGGTTGTCCTGGACAGTCGCTGCACCAAATATCAAGGGTCTGTTCTATAAACTAAAAAATTTGCTCCCTGCAAATGAATATATATTCAGAGTCAGGGCAGTCAACAAATATGGTGCTGGTGAGTTCCTTGAGAGTGAACCCATCATTGCACGCAATCCTTACAAGCCACCCAGTGCCCCTGGAACTCCAGAAGCAAGTCAGATCACAAAGGATTCTATGGTTCTGTCATGGACCATTCCAGAACAGACTGGTGGAGCTGACATTGAAGGCTACCACCTTGAAAAACGTGACAAAGATGGTGTTAGGTGGACAAAATGCAACAGACAAAAGCTAACTGACACACACTTCAAGGTCACAGGTCTATTGACAGACCACTTCTATGAGTTCCGTGTTGCTGCTGAAAATGAAGCTGGAATGGGAGATCTCAGTGAATTGTCCCTATTCTACAGAGCATGTAATGCCACAACACCACCTGGACCTCCACACCATCCCAAGGTGACAGACTACACAAAGTCTTCTGTGTCTCTGTCCTGGGGCAAACCTGCCTTTGATGGTGGTGCCTATATCAAGGGGTACATTGTTGAAATGAGAGAGTATACACCATTGCCAGAAGTGATGGAGGAGGCAGAAGTAGCACCAGCAGTAGAGACACCAGTTGAAAAAGAATGGACCATGTGCACTCCGCCCGCTGGCATTCAAGCCACTAAACTCACTATCAAGGACTTGAAGGAGGGTGGAGAGTATCAGTTCCGTGTCTGTGCTATCAACTCTGAGGGAGTGGGGGAGGCTGCTAATGTCCACAGCACTGTGGTTACCTCTGACAGGGTTGAAGCACCAGAGATGGAGTTGGATGCTGATCTCAGAAAGGTGGTATCAGTTCGTGCTGGTGGAACTCTGCGTCTGTTTGTCACCATCAGAGGCAGACCTGAACCTGCTGTGAAATGGGAGAAGGTTGAGGGTACTCTCACAGAACGTGCTGCAATTGACACCACCAGCTCATACACCATGCTTGTCATTGACAATGTTAACCGCTTTGACAGTGGCAAATACTCACTAACACTGGAGAATAGTAGTGGTACAAAATCTGCAACTGTAGCAGTGAGAATTTTGGATACACCAAGTGCTCCTCAAAACTTTGTTGTTAAGGAGCTCAAAAAGGACTCAGTGACCCTTGCCTGGGACACTCCACTCACTGATGGTGGTTCTAAAATCACAAACTACATTGTAGATAAGAGAGAATCTGTCAGGAAAGCCTATACTACCGTCACCAGCAACTGCACAGCCAACTCATTTAAGATTGAAGAGCTGCCTGAGGGTGGTATTTTCTACTTTAGAGTCTGTGCTGTTAATGAATATGGGCAAGGACAGATAGTTGAAACCAAAGAAGTCAAAGTGTCCGAGGTACCTCTGCCTCCAAGCAAGGTTACACTTGTAGATTTGACAAAGACCAGTGTGTCACTGACATGGGACAAACCTGCTCATGATGGTGGTAGCAAAGTAATGTGCTACAACGTAGAGTTTAAGCCTAAAAGTGGAGATAAATGGGGCACAGCATGTACAGCTAAGGTGCCTGAGGCAACAATTCCTAATCTGACTCCTAATGAGACCTATTTATTCAGAGTTGTTGCAATTAATGAGAAAGGTAAGAGTGAGCCAAAGGATCTTGGCTTGCCTGTGGTTGCAAAGGATGTTGAAATTGAACCATCTACCAACTTATTGTTTACCACATACAGCGTGAAGGCTGGAGGTGACCTCACTCTTGAGGTTCCAGTAAGAGGCAGGCCAAAGCCTGTTGTATCCTGGAAGAAGGATGGCCTTCCTTTGAAGCAGACTTCATCAGTGACCATCTTAAACACTGCAACCTCATCTAAAATTATCATCAAAGAGGCCTACAGAGAACATGTTGGCAAGTATGAGATCACCCTGGCTAACTCAGCAGGAACTATCACGGCAGATATTGGAGTTATTGTCCTTGATAAACCAGGTCCACCTAAAGCTATCAAGGTGGATGCTGTGACCTCAGACAGCATCACACTGTCCTGGTCTCCACCAGATTATGATGGTGGCTGCTCCATCAGTAACTATATTGTGGAGAAGAGAGACACAAACACACAGGAATGGCAGATGGTAGGAAGTAATGTTGCCAGAACGGCTTTCAAGGCTGGCCGCCTAACACATGGAGCAGAGTACCAATTCCGCATCTATGCAGTCAACCGTTATGGAAAGAGTACAAGTCTGGATTCACCTGGAATCACTGCTCAGTATAACTTCAGACAACCTGGACCTCCTTCAACACCGATAGTGAAGTTAGCCACTAAGTCTTACATGTTGGTGACTTGGAATGAGCCAGTCAATGATGGCGGAAGTCCTGTTTTGGGCTACCATCTGGAGAGGAAGGAGCGTACTAGCATTCTTTGGACGAAGATGAACAGAGGAATGATCAAAGATACAGAATACAAAGTTAACGGAATTGAAGAGGGCATGATATATGAATATCGGGTCTATGCTGAAAATATTGCTGGTATCGGTAAATGTAGCAAGGCCTGTGAAGGTGTCGCAGCCAGAGATCCATGTGATCCTCCAGGCACACCTGTGGTCACTGCTGTGACCAGAACATCTGTCTCCTTGTCTTGGGATAAACCAGAGTATGATGGTGGAGCCAAGGTTTCTGGATACACCATTGAGCGCAGAGACCTTCCTGAGGGACGCTGGACTAGGTGCAACTTCACAAATGTGCCTGAGACCCACTATGATGTGACAGGCCTTACTGAAAACAGCCAGTATGACTTCCGTGTCATTGCTAAGAATGCAGCTGGATTGTTCAGTATACCATCTGACAACACTGGCCCCATCACTGCCACAGATGATGTGGATCCACCACGCATCATGATGGATGTCAAGTTCAGAGAGACAGTGTTTGTGAAAGCAGGGGAAACTCTGAAGATTAACGCTGACCTTGCTGGACGTCCTGCCCCTGTTATTTCCTGGACCAAGGATGGCAAAGAAATTGAACTGAGAGCCAGAATCCAGGTTGCTTCAACAGATACCAGCACTTCTGTCATTGTAAAGGATTGCATCAGAAGAGATTCTGGACAGTATGCCTTGACTCTCCAGAATATTGCTGGAACAGTTACCATGCCAATAAACTGTGTGATTCTAGATAAACCAGGACCTTCAGCAGGACCTCTGCAGATCACAGGTCTGAAATCAGATGAGTGCACTCTGTCCTGGGGTCCTCCTCATGAGGCTGGTGGTGCTGCCATTACACATTACGTTGTCGAGAAGCGTGAGACCAGTCGCTTGGCATGGACAATGGTGAAGGGAGACATCACAAAAACACATTTCAAAGTCACAGGATTGCTAAAGGGTAATGAATATATCTTCAGGGTTTTAGCTGTCAACAAGCATGGACTTGGTGAAGCTCTGGAGAGTGAAGCTATAAAGATTACAGATCCATACACAGTTGCTACTGCTCCAGCTGGTGTTGATGTCACTACCATAACTGGAGATTCAATGACCCTTACCTGGTGCAAGCCAGCAAGTGATGGAGGCAGCCCTGTTACTGGATATGTGATTGAGCGCCGTGAGAAGACAGGTATGCGCTGGGTGCGTGTGAACAGAGATCCAGTCGTTGAATGTACTGCAGTAGCAACCAAACTGCGCAAGGGTTGTGAGTATGACTTTAGAGTCTATGCTGAAAATGCTGCTGGTTTGAGTCCTCCAAGTGAACAATCTGCAACATTCAGAGCACTTGATCCTTTGGTTGTTGCTTCTCGCCCAACCAAGCCAAAGATTGTCAGTTCAACTAAGGACAGTGTGTTGATTGTTTGGAAACCTCCAACAAGTGATGGTGGAGCCCGCATCCTTGGATACAGTGTAGAATACAGAGAACACATCCGTAAACCAGAGCCAGAGGTTGAGGAAGAAGAGGAAGAATATTATGAGGAGGAGGAGGAGGAGGAAGAGGAGATGCCTGAATCACCTGAGGAACTAGCAAGATGGGTGGAGGCTATTCCTCTTACCAAGAGCTTGGAGTTCACTATCCCTGGGCTAAAGACAGATGTAGAATATGAATTCTGTGTCAAGGCAATAAACAAAATTGGCAGCAGTGTGCGTAGCTTATGTTCAGATCCAGGTGCAGCAATTGACCGAACTGCTGAGCCATCATTTGATGTTGACATTGAGATGCGTAAAGTACTTCTTGTAAAGCATGGCATGGCATTTACTCTCAATGTACCATTCAAGGGCAAACCTGTGCCATCAGTGGCATGGGCCAAGGAGGGCATTGATCTAAAGGTCAGAGGAACCATTGAATCAACAGAACGCAGCACTTCACTAACAATTGAAAAGTCCTCTAGAAGTGACTCTGGAGAGTACTGTGTTACCATTGAATCACCACTGGGAAAAGCCACTTTGCCTGTGGTTGTGAAAGTGCTTGACTCTCCTGGACCCCCTGTTAATGTAAAAGTTTCAACCGTGACCAGGGATTCTGCAACCCTCACTTGGGAAGCTCCTGAGAATGATGGTGGTGATGCAGTGAAGGCCTACCATGTTGAAAAACGTGAGGCCAGTAAGAAGGCCTGGGTATCCGTGACCAGCAACTGCCACGCAATGACTTACAAGGTGGAAGACTTGCAAGAGGGTGCCACCTATTACTTCAGAGTTATTGGGGAAAATGAGTATGGAGTGGGTGTCCCTCAAGAAGCCAAGGCTGGAACAAAGATTACAGGTAACATTTGACTGACAGTTTTTTAATGTAGTTGCCACTAACTTTATACACCTGTACTAATTTTGAGAAAATGTGCATAAAAAATGTCCCACTGTCTGTTTCAGAGGTACCAACTCCACCCATGAAACTTGGGGTTGCAAATGTAACCAAGGACAGCATTACAATCGCCTGGACAAGACCAGAATATGATGGTGGTAGCAGAGTCAGGGGTTACCTTATTGATGCCCTGGAGAAGGGACAGAACAAGTGGGTGAAATGTGCCACTGTGAGGACCATGACCCACACCATCAAGAGCTTGAGGGAGGGTGCTGAGTACTTCTTCAGAGTCCGTGCTGAGAACCATGCCGGACTCAGTGAACCGAAGGAAATGATTGTACCTGTTCTTGTCAAGGAAATACACGGTAATATCTGTAGTTTTACTATATTTTGCAATAATTATGCAATTCATATTAATTTATTATTGTCACTATAAAACAGGATGCAATGTATAAATGATATGATCTGATAGATTTGCTGATAGATTTTTTTTCTGGGAGGGGGAAAGTCTTAAGGAGACATTACTAATCCCACTCATGTCTCCTTTTTCAACAGAGGCTCCAGAGTTCGACCTGAAGAACTACCCCAAGAATACAGTTTATGTCAGAGCAGGATCTAACCTAACCTTTGAGATTCCTCTCACTGGCAGGCCTACGCCTAAGGTGGCTATGTCGAAGAACAATGTCATCATCAAGGGGTCCAAGAGACTACTAACAGAAGTTACTCCAGACAGTTTAATCATCACCCTAAATGAGAGCATTTCAACTGATGCTGGCAAGTATGAAGTCACTGCCTCAAATGTGGGAGGTACAACCAAGATCTTCATTATTTTCGTTGTGCTGGACAGACCCGGACCTCCTATTGGTCCAGTCAAGATTGGAGAGGTCGGAGAGACAACCGTTTGTCTGAACTGGGCTCCACCAGAGTATGATGGTGGCAGTCCTGTTACAAACTTCATTGTTCTGAAACGTCAAACTAGCACTCCTACCTGGGCCGAGGTGTCAACTAATATTGCCAGAAGCTCAATCAAGGTGACTAAATTGACCAAGGGAGAGGAGTATCAATTCAGAATCAAGGCTGAGAATCGCTACGGTGTCAGCGACCACATTGACAGCAAGCCAGTCATGATAAAACTTCCATACAGTAAGTCAATGCACTTTAATACATGTTTGCAAGAATGAGTATTGCTTTCATGTTTCATTGATAATGAATTGGAAGAGCTTGTACATGAAAAATCTACCAACTCTGACAAAACTTTTGTGTTTTGAATACAGTCATCCCTGGACCTCCATCCACACCATGGTTCAGCTTTGTATCTAGAGAGAGCCTGACAGTTTGCTGGAATGAACCAGTAAATGATGGAGGAAACCCTGTCATTGGATATCATCTTCAGATGAAGGAGAGGAGCAGCATCATCTGGCAGAAGGTCAATAAGACAGCAATTTCAGGAAACCAGTGGAGAGTCACAAACATCTGTCCTGGCCTCATCTATGAATTCAAGGTGGCGGCAGAAAATGCTGCCGGTATTGGAAAGATGAGCAAGACCTCTGAAGAGGTGCTCGCTATTGATGCCTGTGGTAAGTATTTCTAAACATGTGAAGTTTTTTTAAATCTCTTTACCGATATTTAATTAATACAACATCTTACTCTCTATAATTTTACAGAGCCACCTGCAAATGTCCGGATCACTGAAGTCACAAAGAACTCAGTCAGCCTGGCCTGGCAGAGGCCTCCATATGATGGTGGCAGCAAGATCACCGGCTACAGTTTGGAGAGGAGGGATGCACCCAATGGAAGATGGGTGAAGGCCAACTTCACAAACATTATTGAGCTGGGCTTCACTGTATCTGGACTGAACCAGGATGAGTCTTATGAGTTCAGGGTGTATGCCAAGAATGCCATTGGATCTGTCAGCAACCCGTCTCTCATTGCTGGCCCCGTCACTTGTGTTGATGCATGTGGTGAGTTTTTCATTTATGACTACGGTTAAATGAATTGTTTCCTATTACTGGATTTATTTATACATTACTAATGTGTTAATATCTCTTTTACCACAGGTGCACCAGCCATTGACCTTCCTCCAGAGTATCTGGATGTGGTTCAGTACAAGGCTGGAGCTTCAGTTAAGCTTCAAGTTGGAATCATCGCCAAGCCTCTGCCAACCATTGAGTGGCTCAAGGATGAAAAAGAGCTGGTTGCAACCTCTACTTTGTCTGTTGAAAGCACAACTGACACTTCAGCTGTCCTGATCAAGGATGCAGCTCGCCTTCACACAGGCTCATATGAGATCAGGATCAAGAATGTTCTTGGCTCCGCCTCTGCAACCATCAGGATTGAAATCCTAGGTATTAAGAATTTATTGCCTCACCCTTTATTTCTCCATATTTCCATAGTTCTGAAACCTAAATCAATTTAAATCAAGATACTATCATCCCTTTATTTAATGTTAATATGCTCTTCCTTTTTTTAACCTTCCCTTAGACAAACCTGGTCCCCCAGCTGGAATCATTAACTTCAACTCCATCACAGCCGAAAAGATCGCCTTTAGCTGGCAGCCTGTGCCTGAGTCTGACCAGGGAGGTGCCAAGGTGACCCACTACATTGTTGAGAGGCGTGAAACCAGCAGAGTGGTCTGGTCAACCATTTCTGACAAGCACGAGAAGACTCATGTCACTGTCAACAAGCTGCTGCGTGGAAATGAGTATGTGTTCCGTGTAATGGCTGTTAATAAGTATGGAGTTGGAGAGCCACTGGAGTCTGAACCGGTCATCGCGAAGAACGCTTTTGGTATGTATTGGGCTGTAATGTGCCTTTAATATGATAGTTCATGTGAATAAGTCATACCAGATGTTATGATTAGCTTCTATAGTTTAGATAACACCAACAAAAATACTCTGCAACAGTTATTCCCCAAAACAGTTTTCGGGGAGAAAAATCAATAATAAAATTTAGAATCAATAATTGTGGTATCATTTGAATTTTCTTAACATGTTTGTTATGAACTTCTACAGTTACTCCTGGGCAGCCTCATACTCCTGAGGTGAACACCATCACCAAGTCCACTATGGTGGTAGAATGGGATAAACCAGGTGTAGATGGAGGTAGCACTGTGACAGGCTACTACTTGGAAAGACGTGACAAGAAGAGCTCACGCTGGATCAGAGTTTACAAAGACCCCGTCACTGACATCAAACAGAGTGTCTACCATCTCACAGAGGGAAATGAATATCAATATCGTGTCTGTGCCATTAACAAGGCAGGAGAGGGACCATTCTCTGATGCATCAGACTTCTACAAGGCTGCTGACCCAGTTGGTATGTAGTCTGCAATGACAGATTTCAAACAAAAACAAGATAGATACACACCCCGCCTAACAAATACATTTCACTTACAGACCCACCTGATGAGCCATGCAAGCTGAAGGTGGTGGACTCCACCAAGACATCCATCACCTTGGGCTGGTCCAAGCCAGAATGGGATGGAGGCAGCGAGGTCATCAGCTACATGGTGGAGAAGCTTATTGACGGAGAGGAAGAATGGGCTATGATTACCTCCAAGGGAGAGGTCAAGACAACAGAATACACAGTTCATGACTTAAAACCAGATGTCAATTACTTCTTCAGAGTCTCTGCTGTCAACTGTGCTGGCCGTGGAGAGCCTTTGGAGATGACTGAGCCTGTGCAGGCTAAGGATATCCTGGGTAAATGAATGACTGATATTAAAAGTATAATCTATTATTAGCTTACCACACTTTTGTTTTGCAATTGCGTTGCCATATTTTGCAAGCCCTATGTGACATTGAATATTTTTGATGATTTTCACAGAGGCGGCCCAGATTGATTCAGATGTGGCCATGAGAACTCACTACACTGTGAAGGCTGGCAATGATGTGGAGCTGTCTGTTCCTCTGAAGGGCAGACCTGCTCCCACTGCTTCCTGGAGCAAGGGAGAAGAATGCATCGATCGCGACCCTAAATATGAGTTCCACCACTCAGACACTACCACAGTCCTTGTTATGCGTGAAGTAACCCGGCTTGACACTGGAAAGTACACGTTAAAGATAGAGAATGGTGTGGGAGAGCCCAAGACGCTGACGCTGTCTGTGAAGGTCCAGGATACTCCAGCTCAGTGCAGGAATCTGGTCCTAAAGGAAGTGACCCGTGGAAAGGTCACTCTCTGCTGGGAGCCTCCACTCCTCGATGGCGGTGCTGAGATCACAAATTATGTTGTTGAGAAGAGGGACTCGTCCAAGAGATCCTACTCTGCAGTGACAAGCAAATGCACAGACACAACATACACCATTGAAGATCTCTCTGAGAAGACATCCTTCTTCTTCCGTGTGTTAGCAGAAAACGAGAATGGTATTGGTGATCCATGTGAAACACTTGAGCCTGTGAAGGCTACAGAGACTCCAGGACCAGTCAAAGAGGTCTCTATGAAGGATTCATCCAAAACCTCTGTCACCCTGCAGTGGCTGAAGCCTGATTATGATGGTGGCAGCATCATCTCTGATTATGTCATCGAGAAGAAGCTCAAGGATGAGGAATGGTCTTTGGGAGGAACTAGCAGACAGTGTGAGTTTGAGGTCAAGAAACTCAAGGAGCACTCCGATGTGTTCTTCAGAGTTGCTGCTAGGAATGAGAAAGGGCAGGGCGACTTCACTGAGCTTGGGCCAATCAAAGTCATTGACTACATTATAACACCTGAGGCAAGCCTTGCGGAATACCCGGATGGCAGGATAAGTGTTCGCCTTGGTCACAATGTGCACATTGAGCTGCCATACAAAGGTAAACCCAAACCTGCTGTTCTGTGGCTGAAGGACAGCCTACCTCTGAAAGAGAGTGACCAAGTCCGCTTCAAGAAGACAGAAAACAAAGCCACTCTAATGATTAAGAATGTGAAGAAGGAAAATGAAGGTAAATACACCCTGACACTTGACAATAGGGTCAACAGAAGATCTTTCCACATCCATGTCATTACACTTGGACCGCCATCAAAGCCTGTTGGACCCATCCGGCTAGATGAAGTGAGAGCTGAGAGCATCATGATCTCCTGGGATGAACCTAATGATGACGGTGGTGGAGATATCAACTGCTACACTGTTGAAAAGAAAGACACTTCCCAGTCTAACTGGAAGATGGCCTGCTCCAGTGTACAAGATACGCAGTTCAAGATTCCCAACCTGATCAAGGGTGTTCAGTACCAGTTCAGAGTTTGTGCTGAGAACAGATACGGTGTCAGTGAGGCTCTGGTCTCACAGATGGTCATTGCCAAGCACCAGTTTAGGCCTCCGGGCCCACCGGGTAAACCTGTCGTGTATAATGTCACTAACGATGGAATGACCATCCAGTGGGAGCAACCCATCTATGATGGCGGTACCCCTATCCAGGGCTTCCATGTGGAGAAGAAGGAAAAGAACAGCATCATGTGGCAAAAGGTGAACACTATGTTGATCAAAGAAACAGATTACAGGATCTTGGGACTCATTGAAGGCCTTGAGTACTCCTTCAGAGTCTACGCCCAGAATGATGCTGGCTTCAGTCGAATGAGTGATGAGAGCAAGCCGACCATGGCTGTCAGTCCTGTTGGTGAGTACTTTTTCGGATAACATTAAAGACTGGAAATATTATAAATCTATGAAAAACATTCCTGCACTAAAACCTGATTAATATGTAGTAAGAGTGAAGTAAAGTAAATTGGCTCAGTCAAAGAAAACATGTTGAAAACGTATCTCATGTCTTTCAGATCCTCCTGGCCAGCCTGACTACACAGATGTGACTAGCGACTCCGTGACACTTAAATGGGATGCACCTAAACGTGATGGTGGTAGCAAGATTACCAGCTACTACATTGAGAAACGCCAAGGACATGGCCGCTGGTTCAAAGCCAACTTGACTGATGTACATGACTGCCAATACACTGTTACTGGGTTGGCAACAAATGAACGCTACGAGTTCAGAGTGACTGCCAGAAATGCAATCGGTGTCGTCAGTCCTCCCTCCAACTCCTCTGGCTTGATTGTAGTCAGAAGTGAGAATGGTGAGTAATGGTAGGATGCAAGACCCTTGAGGGTTGTAATATTGAACCTCTGGACTGACGGATAAATAATGTAGCTGATTAGTACTGCTTTTGATGCATTTACAGTAACTGCTGTCTTAGAGTCATCTTTTCTGAACATTACATCAGTAAAGCTACAGATTTTAAACTAATGCCTCCCCTATTTCTCAAAACCAGCTGCTCCAAATATCGAGTTTGGCCCAGAGTACTTCGAGGGTTTGACGGTCAAGGCAGGAGACAATATAAGGCTCAAGGTGACCATCACTGGACGACCTGTTCCGAAGGTCGTATGGTTCAGAGATGGCGTGCAGATAACCAAAAAGCTTATGGATATTATCAACGTGGCTGGATCCAGCACTGTGTTTGTCCGGGACGCTGATCGTACACACCGTGGCCTCTACACTGTGGAGGCCACCAATGGATCTGGAAGCAAAAAGGAGAACATCCTTGTTCAAGTCCAAGGTATAGAGCTTTTACATTGTTGTCTATATATTAAAGTGCAGTTGCTTATACTACTGTATTTATATATGTTCTAACTTTAATCTTACACACCTATGTGATGCAGACACGCCTGGGGAGCCAGTAGGACCCATAACTTTCAGCAATATCTCAGAAGGAAAGTGCACCCTGTCTTGGAACCCACCAGAGAACGATGGCTGCTCAGAGATTTCGCATTACATCGTTGAGAAGCGTGAGACATCCAAGATCTCATGGGCCTTGGTGTCTGATGAATGTGAGGAGTGCACTTTCAATGCAACCAAGCTCATCAAGACCAATGAGTACCAGTTCAGGGTGTCTGCTGTTAACAAGTTTGGAGTTGGCAGACCTTTGGAATCCAGCCCCATCATTGCACAGATGCAATACAGTGAGTAGAAAGTTTGAAAAGCTTTTTTACTTTAATTCTCTCTAATTTTTTGTAGCCAATGCAGAAACTGCACTGACTTATCAAAATTATTTTCCTTAGCCACTCCTGATGCTCCAGACACTCCTGATGCTACTGAGGTGACAGGAGAGAGCATCACCCTGTCCTGGGCTCCTCCAACATCTGATGGTGGAAACCCCATCCAGTATTACATTTTGGAGAAACGGGAAAAGAAGACTCTCCGGTTCTACAAGGTTATTACCAAGAAACCCATTGTTGAATGTGCTCACAAGGTGCTCCACCTGACAGAGGATATGGAGTACGAGTTCCGTGTAATGGCTGTGAATGACGCTGGTGTTGGACCTCCAAGCAACATTTCTTTGCCTATCAAAGCTGCCGAGCCAAAGGACATTCCTTGTGCTCCATCTGTGATCCATGTTTCAGACTCCACCAACACCTCCATCAGCCTTGAATGGACCAGGCCTGCAGATGATGGAGGCATGGACATCCTGGGTTACATAGTTGAGATGGTGAAGGGAGATGAGACAGAATGGAAGAGAGTAAATGAGCAGCTTGTCGCAGAAACAAATTACGTGGTAACAGGTCTGCAGACAGGAGCTGAGTACAAATTCCGTGTCGCTGGTGTCAATCAGGTGGGTAGAGGTGAGGACAAGGAGATTCCGGAGCCTGCTCAGGCTGTAGACAGGCTAACACCACCACAGGTGGATATTGATGCCACCTTCAGGCAGACACACATTGTCAAGGCTGGAGGTTCAGTGTGCCTGGGCATCTACTTTAGAGGAAAGCCAATTCCCACTGCTACCTGGGTGAAGGAGGAAGGAGAACTGGGTGTCATGTCAGAAATCTCAACTACAGACGGCTATAGTTCTCTAAGTATTGAAAACTGCTCGAGAAATGATACAGGAAAATACACCGTTAATTTGGAGAACTCCAGTGGCAGCAAGGCCATTACATTCACTGTGAAGGTGATGGACACTCCTGGACCTCCTCAGGCTGTTGTGATAAAGGAGGTGTCCAGAGGCACAGTCACACTTGTCTGGGAGTCTCCTCTAAATGACGGGGGGGCTCGAATCCATCACTATATTGTTGAGAGACGCGAGGCTAGCCGCCGCACTTGGCAACAGTCTGGTAGCAAGTGCACAGGGCATATGCTGAAAATCCAGGACCTGCTGGAGGGAGTGCCATACTTCTTCAGAGTCTCAGCCGAGAACCAGCATGGAGTTGGAGAGGCATTTGAGCTGACTGAACCTGTCATCGCCACCGCAGAGCCAGCAGCACCAAAGAGAATGGACGTTCTGGATACCACAGACAGCACTGTGGTTCTGGGCTGGCTGAAACCAGAGCATGATGGTGGCAGCCGCATCCAGTGTTATGTCATTGAGGCTAGGCCAAAGGGTACGGACAAATGGCACGTGCTTGGCAACACCAAGAACCTCACATATGTGGTTGAAAAGCTTAACAAGGGTGATGAGTATGACTTCTGTGTGAAGGCAAAGAATGAATCAGGCTACAGCAAGCCCCGGGAAACTCTGGCTCCTGTGCTGGTTAAAGAGCCTCACATTGAACCAGCTGCTGACCTTAGCGAGATCACCAACCAGCTGGTCACAAGCAGGTCTGGCAGTACCTTTACCATCGATGTTCCTATCAGTGGTAGACCTGCTCCAAAGGTTTCCTGGAGGCTGGAAGAGATGAAGCTGAAGAGTACAGACAGAGTGTCCATCATTGTAACTAAGGACAGAACCAGCATCACGGTCAAGGAGGCCATGAGAGGAGATGGCGGTAAATACTACCTGACACTGGAAAACGCTGCAGGCACCAGGACCTTCACTATTGAAGTTAATGTCACAGGTAGACCAAGCCCTCCAACTGGACCCATCGAAATCTCATCCATCACCTCTGAGTCCTGCGTCATTGCATGGCAACCACCAGAGGATGATGGTGGCACTGACATCACCAACTACATTGTGGAGAAGCGTGAGTCTGGCTCCACCGCCTGGCAACTGATCAACTCCAGCGTAAAACACACATCTCTCCACGCCAGTCACCTGACCAAGTACATGCAGTACACATTCAGGGTTTCTGCTGAGAACAGATTTGGTGTCAGCAAACACACCGAGTCCGAGACCATTGTTGCAGAGCATCCTTTCAGTAAGTATTACTCCATAAACTTTACTTATTCGCTTATTTACCAAATGATAAAAGAAACAAGTACTTACCCATTTGTTGTGCATTTGGATTGTTGATGTCTGTTAAGTTGATTGTGCTCAAGAACAAAATCTTTTTTTTTTTTTTAAATCACAGCACCTCCTGGCCCACCAACAAGGCCTACAGTCTGCAACATCTCTGCCAACTCAATGACCCTGAAATGGGAGGAACCTTATCATGACGGTGGAAGCAAGGTCACTGGCTACTGGATTGAGAAGAAGGAGAGGAATAATATTCTGTGGGTGAGAGAGAACAAGATCCCTTGCTTTGAGTGCTACAGCAAAATGGAGGGTCTTGTTGAAGGCCTGGAATACCAGTTCAGGGTTTATGCCATGAACAGCGCTGGGCTGAGTAAAGCCAGTGAGGCCTCCAAGGGAGCAGTTGCTCAAGATCCAGTTGGTGAGTTTTAATACAGTTTGGAATCACACTATACACTATACACTATACACTAAACACTCCACTCCTCCAACATGTCTGATGCATTTTTACTGTAATTTTCAGATCCACCAAGTAAGCCAGAAGTCACAAATGTTACAAGAACCACCGTCTCACTCAAATGGTCATCCCCACTGAATGACGGTGGTAGTCCCATTGTGGGCTACATCATCGAGCGTAAGCCCTACACTCTGACTGGTGAGGGCCGCTGGCTCAAGTGTAACTACACCAACGTGATCGACACTTTCTATACTGTTACTGCCTTGGGAGAGGGAGAACCCTACGAGTTCAGAGTCATCGCCAAGAATGCCAACCAGGTCTTCAGTACGCCCTCAGAGTCCACCGGCTCTGTGCAGTGCAAGACTGACTTTGGTATGATCAACATCTCTACTCGTGATACAATACCACCAACAGAGCAAACTCTCACACTTCTGACTTGCAAATAAAACTGTTTTATTTATCCGAATGCTTCATAAGTGTCCACTTTTTTCTACCCAACAGAGCCTCCAAAGGCCCAGCTGGACAGTAAACTCCTGTCTGAAACTGTGATGGTCAGAGCCGGTTCAGACTTGGTTCTGGATGCTGCAGTGGGAGGCAGGCCTGACCCCAAGGCGTCCTGGTCCAAGGGCAACAGGGAGCTGGAGTTGTGTGAGAAATACCACCTGCAGTACACCCCCACCAAGGCCATGGCCATCATCAAGTTCTGTGACAGAGATGACACCGGAAAGTACATTCTCTCGGTCAGGAACGTAAGCGGAACCAAGACTGCTGAGGTCAACGTCAAAGTGCTTGGTAAGTGAAAGTGCTTTGTTTTTCAAGCATTTCAAGCAATTCTTTGAATTACAGATTATGCTTGAATGATTAGTCATCGTGATCCAAAGTGAATTACAATGAGTAATTGTTTTCATTTACATTTAGGGCATTTACCAGACACTTTTGTCCAAAGCGACTTACAATAAGTGCATTTGTTTCAAGAGAGAAACCATGATATATCACCGTCGATAGAGTAAAAAGAAATATAGAAACAATTGTCAAGCCCTCATCTGAGGATTGTAACTGCTATTTATCAGAGATTCTTTAAGTTTATAAGTGCTATGATTGAAGTGCTAACAATACGAACATACATTTTCCAGATACCCCTGGTGTATGTGAAGGCAGCATTGAGATCAGCAAGATCACAGAGGAATCATGCACACTGAGTTGGAAGCCTCCTCTCGAGGACGGTGGGGATGAGATCTCCCACTACATCGTGGAAAGGCGTGACACCAACAGACTCAACTGGGTCATCATGCACGCAGAGTGCAAGGAGCTGACCTGTGACATCACCAGACTGTTTAAGAATACCGAATATCTGTTCAGAGTCCGTGGAGTCAACAAATACGGAGCTGGAGTCTACCTCCAGTCAGACCCGATGGTTGCCAGAAACACTTTCAGTAAGTGTTACTAAAAATAATGGTTCAAAGCATAATATCCCTTACTTACCGTATTGATCTGAGAGCCCCCAGAACAACTAAAAAATAAGACAACAAATTAACTCATCTTAAATGTGATCACTAAATTACCTTTCTATCCTCTAGCTGTGCCCACGCCTCCTGGTGCTCCAGAGATCCTGGCATCAGGAAAGGACTTTGCCACCATTGAATGGCTGAAGCCAGAGAGTGATGGTGGTAGCCCGTTGATCCACTACCTGGTGGAGAGGCGTGAGAGAAAGAGCGCACGCTGGGTGAAGGTGAACAGGGACGGAGCTCACCTGGACACAACGCTGAAGGTGTCTGGTTTGACCGAAGGCAACATCTACCAATTCAGAGTGACAGCCATCAACAAGGCGGGAGAGAGTGAAGCCAGCGAGGTTTCTCTGTATGTTGTCTGCAGAGTGCCAACATGTAAGTCTGGTTTTTGAACAAGTCTAAATGCCAAACTGAAGATTTGACAGTAAAGCCTTTACATATCCATAGATCTTCATTCTGGTATCCTCTCTTCTCAGGCACACCTGCTTCTCCCTCTATTCCTCGTATCACTGACACCCATGCTGACAGCATCAGCCTAGCCTGGTCCCGCCCTGTGGAGGATGGAGGAGCTGATGTGATCGGCTACATCCTAGAGATGCAGGAGGCCGGAGCAGAGGAATGGAAGAAGGCCCATGAAAAGACCCTGCGTGGTACAGAGTACATAGTGACTGGACTTTCTGCAGGGAAGAAATACTGCTTCAGAGTGGCTGGCATCAACATCAATGGCACAGGAGACTTCAGTGAACCCTGTGCTGAGACTGAGCCAGTGGAGAGAATTGGTAAGTATCTTGAAAAGCATTCAGTGATTGCAAACACAGTACATGTATGGTATATTATATTAACTCTCCCTATGCTCACACAGAAACTCCTGACTTTGAGCTTCATGATGACCTGAAGAAGACCATCTGCCTGCGTGCTGGTGGCTCCCTCCGCCTGTTTGTAAAGGTCACCGGTCGTCCCGTTCCTGCCCTCACTTGGAGTAAGCCTGGAGTTGACCTCCAGAACAGAGGATTCATTGAAGTTACCAACAAGTCTACCACACTCATCATCGACAAGGTCCACCGCTACGATGCTGGCAAATACACATTGGTGGCAGAGAACTCTGCTGGGAAACAAGAAGTCAACATTCTGGTCAAGGTCTATGGTAAGTTGATAAAAATGAGAATTGAAGGGTGCCCACAAGCTCAGTTGGTAAAGCAGACGTGCCATTTACAGAGGCCTTCTCTAGGGTTCGAGTTTGAGTGCTGCATGTCAACCCCCTCCATCTTGTTTCCTGCTATCTTATTCCTATCAACGAAGTCATAAAAAGGCTTAAAAAAAAACAAATGATGACAAAAAAATAACAATGAAATTTTGATATACAACAAAGACATTGCCATGTGCAACAATTGTGTTCCTGATGCTTTAAAATCCAAATGGACGTAATAAACCTGCCATCAACACACAAACAACAAATCTGTGTTAAAATATTGGAGATGGAAAAATGAAACCTTGCTGTACAGTAATCTAAAAAAAAATGCAAAGATTACCTATTATTCCTACTGTCTGCAAACCGTGTTCATTGTGTTGAGCGTTGTGACATACTTTAGCTTTTATCCTGTTGTTGTAATGAACACTGACTGATATAACAAAAAAGGCTGCTCAACTTGAAGAAACTTGGTTGATTTATTTTTCAATGATTTTTATGTAAAACAGTAGCTTTGGAAAAGTGATATTTTAACAAAAGGTATTTCCATTATCAGATACTCCTGGACCACCCGGACCAATAAAGATCAAAGAGCTGACCAAGGATTCTGTTACCATCTCTTGGGAAGCCTCAGCTGTGGATGGCGGTGCTCCTGTCAACAACTACATCATAGAGAGGCGTGAAGCCTCCATGAGAGCCTACAAGACTGTCACCTCCAAGTGCAATAAGACATCCTACAAGATTGATGGCCTAATGGAGGGTATGCTTTACTACTTCAGGGTGCTCCCTGAGAACATCTATGGTATAGGCGAGCCCTGCGAGACTCCTGATGTCATCCTGGTTTGTGAAGTGCCTCTGCCACCACACAAGCTGGAGGTGATCGATGTCACCAAGAGCACAGTCATCCTTGGCTGGGAGAAGCCAGAACATGATGGTGGCAGCAGACTGACAGGCTACATCATTGAGGCCTGCAGATTTGGCACAGACAAATGGATGAAAGTGGCCACACTTAAGACCACAGACTTCGAGTACACCATGGAGAAGTTGAATGAGGGCGAGCAGTATTTGTTCAGAATCAGAGCAGTCAACAGTAGAGGAGCAAGTGAGCCGAAAGAGCTTCTTACAGCCGTCACTGTGCAGGAACAGAGAGGTAACAAACACAATCTGCATTCAAACATGTTTCAAATTGTTTTAGACAAAAGCATGTACATTGTTTTGATTTTAAGGAAATCAAGATCGGTGCATGTTGAAGATTTTCTGCCCTGCAGCATCATTAAGTACAACCTCACAGATTAGTTCAAAGTTGTGTCTTTCTTTTTCCTTCCAGTAATGCCTGTGGTGGACTTCTCCAGTATCCCTCAAAAGGTTGTAAATGTCCTAGCTGGTAAGACTCTGGAACTGGACCTGCCCATCATTGGCAGGCCTCCTCCTGTCTGCTCCTGGTATTTCCATGATAACAAGCTAAAAATCACTGACCGTGTCAAGATCAAGAGCACCGGCAAGTACTCAAAATTGACCATGTCTAACACCACCATCGACGACACTGGTGACTACACCCTGGAGGTGAAGAATGCTGTTGGTGTTATCACAGAGGTCATCAAGGTCGTCATCCTCTGTAAGAAACCATCTTTTCTATGATTCATTATTTTTTGCTTATGCTTGTCAAAAAACAAAGATGATTAATTGATTGCCAATATTGCAGGGAATCAAAGTATATTAGCCAATCAAGTTGGCTGGAATCAGTAACTTTTGTTATGCCCTTTTACCAGCTAAACCTGATGAACCAAAGGGACCAATCAGGTTTGATGAGGTTGATGCCACCACTGTCACCTGCAGCTGGGATCCTCCAGTCAGAGATGGCGGAGCTCCTATTAGTGGCTATGCGGTGGAGCAGCGCGATGCCCATAGACCTGGCTGGGTGCCTGTCTGTGACTCTGTTAGCCGACCAACATTCAAGTTCGAAAACTTGATTGAGGGTGATGAGTATGTCTTCCGTGTAGCTTCCATAAATCGCTTTGGCACTGGTGACTTCTTGCAGTCTGAGATCGTAATGTGCAGGAGCTTGAAAAGTAAGATTTCCAGCTTATTTATGTTAAACATTTAGCAGATTTACTTAAATAACAATGTAGACAGAAGTATATTCATGTGTTTTGCCTTCTCCACAGATGTGCCTGGACCACCTGGTCGTCCAACCATCTTTGATGTTTCTCGTGACGGCATGACCGTGGCCTGGAACCCACCAGATGAAGATGGCGGCCTTGAGGTTTCTGGATATATAATTGAGCGCAAAGAAGTCAGGTCTGATAGATGGGTGCGTGCCAACAAGAACCCCATTACCATGACCAGATACAGGTCGACAGAGCTGATTGAGGGCCTGGAGTATGAGCACAGAATCACCGCCATCAATGCCAGAGGACTAAGCAAACCAAGTCTGCTATCCAAACCAGCAGTTGCGACAGATCCCATTGGTAAGAGAACAATTTGGAAAAGATTTTTGATAAAACTCAGAATTCATAGATATACTGGGTGGCATTGAAAGTATTACAAGAGATAGTACAGACTCATTACATCTTGCGAAGCAGCAATGACTAATACTGACATGATTGTCTTCTCCACTCAGATCCACCTGGCTGTCCTCAGAACCCAAGGATCATTGATACCACCAAATCCTCTGTGTCACTTGCTTGGAGTCCTCCTGACGATGAGGGAGATGCAAGGGTGGACGGTTACCTGATTGAGATGCAGAAGGTGGGCACCATGGCCTGGATCAAGTGCAACACCACACCATCACTAATCTGTGAGTACACGCTGACCAAGATGCCACAAGGAGAGGAGTTCAAATTCCGTGTGATGGCCTGCAATGCCGGTGGCTCTGGAGAGCCTGCTGAAGTGCCTGGAACAGTCATTGTGACTGAGATGCTTGGTAAGGACACAGAGGTTACATTAACTAAGATTGCAGTTGTGTTAATTCATTTGTATGTGTTAAGAACCAATATATAAAAAATTTGACTTTTGTCACTATTATTGTTCTACAGAATCTCCTAACTATGACTTGGAGCTCAAATACAAAGACGTGTACGTGGTCCGCCAGGGAGGAGTGGTTAGGCTCTCTGTACCCATCAAGGGTAAACCACAACCAACCTGCAAGTGGTTGAAAGATGGTGGTGGAGTCTCCGATAAAGCCATGATTGCCTCCAATGAGGACGCCAGCGAACTGGTGATCAAGGAAGCTGAGAGGAGTGACTCTGGCATTTACGACCTCCTGCTGGAGAATAAGGTTGGCAAGAAAAAGGCACAAATCAAGGTGAAGGTCATCGGCCGCCCAAGTGCACCAGAGGGACCCTTAGTCTTTGAGGAGATCCAGGCCAACTCTGTCAAGGTGTCCTGGAAGGCACCCACAGAGGATGGTGGCTCAGAGATCCTGGGTTACATTGTAGAGAGACGCGAGGCAGCCAGAAATGCCTGGTACACCATTGACTCTAGAGTGACTGACACTCAATTGGTTGTTAAGGGACTGAGGGAGGGAACAGAGTACCACTTTAAGGTCACTGCTGAAAACTCCTTTGGTGTCAGCTCTTCTCTGAAGTCGGAGCAGCCACTGGTGCCCACGACTCCTCTCTGTAAGAATTACTTTTCTTATTAAGGTCCTATTATAAGTCTCTTTGAAAAGTATGAGTAATGCTTAAAAGTATCGTCTGTTTTTTAAACTAGGTCCCCCTGAACCTTCAAGCACCCCACCAGAGATCATGGATGTCACGAAGAGCTCTGTGGCATTGGCGTGGTCCAGACCAAAGGACGACGGTGGATCTGCCATAACCGGCTACTTTATTGAGTACAAGCTGGTGTCCACTGAAACATGGTCCCGTCACGAGACCAAGATTGGCTCCACCATGTTTACTCTGCCTGGACTCACCCCTGATGCAGAGTACCATTTCCGCATTGTTGCTGTCAACAACATTGGTGAGAGCGAGGCTGGTCCTGTGTCTGACCCAGTCACATGCAAAGATCCATTCGGTGAGTTTCCTTTCCTAATATTGTATAATTACTGATAATCAATGGCACTGTAATTGTTATAGTCGATGGAATTTTGGTGGACAAGAGTCAAACCTCACCAATCAGTGACGGATAAAAAAAGCAGTGATGATGCAGTGGATATTTTTAAGTCCAAAAAACAACTGTTAACTAACCTGTTAACCTGTTATAACAAGATTTGTGTGTCTTCCTTTACAGACAAGCCAAGCCAACCAGGCGAGATTGACACAGTAAACGTGTCAAACAACTTCATTACCATCCGCTGGCAAGCTCCAGAGTGTGATGGTGGAAAAGAGGTCCTGGGCTACTGGGTGGAGTACAGGAAGTCCTTCGAGAGTACCTGGAAGAAGTGCAACAAGCAAAGGCAGAAGGAGAAAGAGTTAACCATGCCTGGACTGGCTGAGGCCACAGAGTATGAGTTTAGAGTCTTTGCTGAGAATGAAACAGGAATGAGTAGACCTCGCAGGACTGCCACATGCATAAAGACCAAACTGAGCGGTGAGTACAGTGAAATGTACTGTGTAAATTCTTTGCAGACATTTATTCAACTTGTCCACCAATTTTGACTTCACTATGAGACATTATCAATATAAACCATTTATACCTCCTAAATGTACCCCCTTAATTTGTCCATACAGTTGAAAGTAAACCAAGCCTGAGAAAGGAAATGGATGAAGTAACTGCCAAGCTTGGCCAGCCTGCTGTCATGAAATGCCAGATTATTGGCAGACCAGTCCCTGACATTAAGTGGTATCATGCCGGAAAGGAGGTTGTTGAGTCCCGCAAGTATGAGATGAGCTCGGATGGCCGCAACAACTCCCTGTCTATCATGACCGACCAGCAGGAAGATGAGGGAGAGTACACCTGCAAGGCCATCAACGATGCTGGAGAAGCAGAAACCACAGGTGTCCTGGTGTTGGAGGCTGCTCCATCTTTCCATCCAGACTACCCACTGAAGGAAACATACTATGCCGGCCTGGGAACCACTCTGCGCATCCATGCCGTCTACATCGGCCGTCCTGAGCCCAAGATCATGTGGCTGCATGGAGCAAAGACCCTGGAGAACACAGAGGACATCAGCATCGAGACCACTGAGCACTACACACATCTGATCATCAAGAATGTGAAACGCAGAGTCCATGGAGGCAAATACAGGATCAGACTGCACAACCACTTCGGCAGGGCTGACATGGCATTCAGTGTTGAAATTTATGGTATGTTCATGTAAATTTCCTTCAGTGAGTCCATCAAAGTCTGTTTTTTCAAAGGTGACATTCTAAGATTAATAATCAACACCTAATATCTCCATTTACAGACAAACCTGACATGCCCCAGGGTCCGATTGTGCTGGATGCCCTCCTGAAGAACTCTGTAATCATCAGCTGGAAAGCTCCCAAGGACGACGGAGGCTGCATGATCACCAACTATATTGTGGAGAAGCGTGAGGACAAGGAGGGCACTGAGTGGGAACTGGTGTCATCATCCATTAATGGCACATCTTGCCGTGTGCCCAACCTCATTGACAGCGCCGGATACTTCTTCCGTGTCTATGCTCAAAATCGCTATGGCAATAGCGAACCCCTGGAGCTCACTTCACCAATCCTTATCAAGAGTCAACTGGGTAAATTTAAAATTTAAAAGAACTCTATGAAGTAATGTTTAACAATGTAAGCAAGGTACTACAATGCACCATATAAATTTACAATGGTTACTGATTTATATATTCCTGTCCACAGAGAGACCATCACCACCTCTGTCGCCACTTGTTTCTGGAATCACCAAGGACTCCTGTGTGGTTTCCTGGAAGCCTCCACTTAGCGATGGTGGCTCCAAGATCAAGAGCTATTGCCTTGAGCAGAAGCACAAGAAAGACAAGAAGGAATGGAGTGATTGGACTCCGGTGACCACAGACGAGATCAAACAGACCGTCTTCTCTGTGAAGCGTCTGACCGAGGGCATTGAGTACATCTTCCGACTGAAGTGCGAGAACCTTGGAGGACAGAGTGACTACAGCGAGGAAACTACTCCCATTGTTCCAGCCGTAGCCACTGAGATCCGTGCTCCTGCCTTCAAGGAAGAGCTGAGGAACATGAGTGTCAAGTACAAGAGCAATGCAACACTTGTCTGCAAGATTACAGGACAGCCCAAGCCAGTGATTAAATGGTTCCGACGAGGAAAGGAAATTCAGTCTGATGGAAAGAAGATCAAGATCCAGGAGTTTAAGGGAGGCTACCACCAGCTGGTCATCACCGAGGCTGATGATGAAGATTCAACTGTGTACCAGATCAGGGCTACCAACCAGGGAGGCTCCATATGTGCTACGGTCTCTCTGGATGTTGAAAGTAAGCTTACAGACCACTCTTTTTGCGCAATATTAACATATTAAACTATTTCTTAAATTCAAATAAAACGTTATATCTTACTACTGTCTTTTATTTCCAGTCCCTGCCAAGATCCACCTGCCGAAGAACCTGAAGGACAAGGAAGCCATCCCTGCCCTGCGTGGAGAAGTGGTCAATATCAAGATTCCTTTCGGTGGCAAACCAGATCCTGTCATCACATGGCAGAAGGGACAAGATCTCATCGACAGCAATGGCCACTACCAGGTCATCGTCACCAGATCTTTCACTTCTTTGGTATTCCCCAATGGAGTGGAGAAGAAGGATGCTGGTTTCTACATTGTCTGTGCAAAGAACAGATTTGGTATTGACCAGCAGACAGTTGAGCTCGATGTAGCTGACGTGCCTGATCCTCCACGTGGTGTCAAAGCAAGCGATATCTCCAGAGACTCAGTCTCACTGAACTGGGTGGCCCCCGCAAATGATGGTGGCAGCAGGGTCATCAGCTACATTATTGAAAAGTGCCCCACCACTGCTGAAAGGTGGCAGCGTGTTGCCCAGTCTCGTGACACACGCTACACCGTTATCAATCTGTTTGGAGGAACTGGCTATCAGTTCAGAGTCATCGCTGAGAACAAGTTTGGACAGAGTGCTCCATCTGAGACTAGCGGACCTGTCATGACCAAGGAGGACAAATCAAGAGTTCTGCTCTATGACAGGGAGGTTGACGATACTGGACATGTACCTAGGGGCAAGGCTCAACACTCTGAAGCCAAGAATCTGCATAACAAATATGCCATTGCAGAGGAGTTGAGTAGAGGCCAGTTCGGCATTGTCCACCGCTGTGTTGAAACCAGCTCTGAGAAGACATACATGGCTAAGTTTGTCAAAGTGAGAGGTGCTGATCAAGCAATAGTTAAGAAGGAAATTGCAACACTGAATCTGGCCAAACACACCAACTTCCTTCTCCTCCAAGAGTCTTTCGACAGTCCTGAGGAGCTGGTGATGATCTATGACTTCATTTCTGGTGCTGACATCTTTGAGCGCCTCAACACAGCTGAGTTTGAGCTTAATGAGCGTGAGATTGTCAACTACATCAGGCAGATCTGCTCAGCTCTTGAGTTCCTGCATGGTGAGAGCTATGGACACTTTGATATCAGACCTGAGAACATCGTGTACACAACGAGAACCAGTTCTAATGTTAAGATTATTGAGCTGGGCCAGTCCAGACATCTAACTCCCGGAGAACAAATCAAGATCCAGTATACCACTGCGGAGTATGCTGCCCCTGAGATCCACCAATGTGACATGGTTAGCAGTGTCACTGATATGTGGGCAGTTGGTGTCCTTGCCTATGTCCTCCTCAGTGGACTTAATCCATTCACAGCAGAAACCAACCAACAAATGATTGACAACATCTCCAATGCAGCCTACACCTATGATGATGAGTCCTTCAAGCAGGTCAGTGTTGAATCACTGGACTTTACAGACCGCCTAATGACAAAGGAACGTAAGCACCGTATGACTGCCGCTGAGGCTCTGGCTCATCCTTGGCTGAGCAAGCCTGAAGAGGAAATTAGCGCTAGAGTGATCCCAACTGGCAGGCATAAGAGATACTACCAGACAATGGTGAAGAAAGAGTGGAACACAGTTGTGTCAGCAGCACGTGTGGCCAGCGGCGGCTCAATCAGGTCCCAGCGTGGAGTTTTTGTTGCTAAGGTGAAGATTGCTCCATTTGAAAATGGTCCTGTTGGAGGACAGATTGGCCATGCTGTGGTGAACGAGGGAGACAACGTGAAATTCATCTGCAACATTGAAAACTATGACAGCTCTACAGAAGTGACATGGTACTGTGGTGTCAGGCAACTTGAAGCTGGTGACAAGTATGAAATTGAATATGATGATGGCCTGGCTATAATCACTATCAACAAGGTCACAAGGGCAGATGACGGCACTTACAGATGCAAGATTGTGAATGAGTATGGTGAGGACAGTGCCTATGCAGAGCTTTTTATCAAAAGTGTGAGATCTTACCGCGACTTCTTCACCACCCGTGTGGTCAAGAAAACAAAGCGCAGAGTTGACACTGCCAGAATGCTTCAGAAGCCACCAGAGTTCACACTTCCTCTGGTCAACCGAACGGCCTACATAGGTGAGGATACACGCTTTGGTGTAACCATCACTGTTCACCCCGAGCCTCGTGTAATTTGGCACAAATCTGGACAGAAGCTCATCCCAGGACAAGATGACAGGAAATACACTTTCATTAGTGACAAGGGCCTGTACCAGCTGATAATCCGCAACCTGGAAGAAGAGGATGATGCTGAATACAGTGTTGTGGCCCGCAACAGGTACGGTGATGACAGCTGTAAGGCTCGTCTTACCGTTGTTCCCCGACCTAAACCAGCAGATCTTACCTTGAGGCCCATGTTCAAACGCCTACTCGCAAATGTTGAGTGCAGGGAGAGCCAGAATGTGCGATTTGAGATTAGAGTATCCGGCCATCCCACACTGAAGTGGGAGAAGGATGGCACGCCTTTAGCCTTTGGACCATCTATTGAGGTTGTCCATGAAGGTCTGGATTACTTCATCCTTCATGTAAGAGACACTCTCCCTGAGGACTCTGGTGTGTACAGAGTTACTGCAACAAACTCTGCTGGATCTGCTAGTTGCCAGGCCACACTAAAAGTAGAGCGTGTCACTCATGTGAAGAAGGAATATGAGACCAGTGAAAAGGAGAAGGGAAAATTATCAGGAAAGGAGCAATTAGACAAAAAGGTGAGGCTGTCTCAGATTTTGTCTGGCACTGTTATTGCACCTCTACCACCTGCAGCTGTACAAGCTGTCAGGGAGGCAGCCACCATGTTCAAACCTGCTGTGACAACTAAGAAGGGTGAGAAGACTGAAGCTGAGATACAGAAAGAAAAAGAAGAGAGGAAGAAGCGGGCGGATGAGAAGAGGCTGCGTATGCCCTATGTCGTCCCCACTCCTCGTGTCATTAATCCAGCTGTTCTTGAGGAGGATGTGGAAATTAAACATTTCCAGCCTCTCTCTGACATGAAATGGTATAAGAAGCTGCGCGATCAGTATGAATTCCCTGAGCCTATGGATAAAATCAAGCAGAAAAGAATGAAGCGCATTCGTCTCTCCAGGTGGGAGCAGTTCTATGAGGTGCCTATCAGGATCAAGGATCAATATAAGCCTAAGTGGCGCATCTCATCCATGACTCAGGATGACCTGGAGACAGTGAGGCCTGCAAGGCATCGCACACCTTCTCCTGAGATGGAGGCCTACCACAGGATCAGGAGACGGTCCCTGGGTGACCTGTCAGATGAGGAGCTGCTGCTGCCTGTGAATGAGTACCTATCAATGAAGAGAACTGAGGAGGAGAGGCTACGTCTGGAGGAAGAGCTGGAGCTTGGCTACTCTGCTTCTCCACCTAGCCTCAGCCCAGTTCGCTTTGAACTGTCTGCCCTGCGTCCCTCATCTCCAAGAAGAGCCTACAGTGATGACGAAGAGGGAGAAGAAGTCCATAGATATGACTCCTACAAAATTCCATCCAAATACGAGGCTGGCCCCAGTTTTGTTGACCTCCGTCAACGTCATGACAAAGCCACTTACAAAGCTCCAAGACAGAAGCAGAGGGTGTATGAAGAGAGAGAAGATCAGGAGCTGCTGCGCCCACACAAAACTGCTCAGAGAATCTCCTCCTACAAGAGTCAACTCAAGCGCATTGAGTTTGAAGAGAAGACTCGATCCTCGAAAAAGGAAACAACTGTCACCGTTACAAAGGTCTCTGAGGGCATTGAATCTGAGCACCTAACAGGTTTTACATCAGAATATATTCCAAAACCAATCAAGAAGCTCACAATGCCCGAATCCGAGAGATCTACCCCTGGAAAAGCTGCCAAGGCAGAAGTAACCCTCCCAAAAGTTGACTTTGCATCCAGGTATGAGGAAAGAAAGCAGGCAATCAGATCAGAGAGAAGATCAGTGGAAAGGACGGTTGAAGTGGTAACACAGGCGCCATTCAGCCTTGACCACACCCCCCGTATTACCATCAGGATGCGATCTCATCGTGTACCCTATGGTTCCAGCACAAGGTTCAGCCTGAATGTCCAGGCCAAACCTGAGCCTGAAGTCAAGTGGTTCCACAATGGAAAAGAGATTCATCAGAGTAGCAAATACCACATAACCAATATCAGTGGGGTTCTGACTCTCCAGATCATCAAGTGTGTGACTGAAGATGCCGGCACTTACCGTGTCGTCTGCAGGAACACCAAAGGAGAGACTTCTGACTATGCTACGCTGGATGTAGCAGGGGCAGAATATGCTGCCTTCTCTTCACTCCGCAAAGATGAAGAGCCTCCTTCCTCCCATCTACCAGAGATGACCAGGACAGAGGTGTATCATGTCTCCTCTAAAACAACAGTGAAGGAAACTGCTACTAAAACTGAGAAAACATCCACCACTGTTGTTGAAAAGCCAAGGGAGAAGCCTAGATTTCCTGCCAAAATCCTGACCAAGCCACAGTCCCTGACTGTTGAGGAGGGAGGTTCTGTCAGATTTGAATGTGACGTGGATGGTGAGCCAGCACCTTCTGTCACCTGGCTGCACGAAGGAGCAGTTGTTGGCTCCTCTGCCCGTCACCACATAGTCTCTACTCAGTACAACTCAACCTTTGAGATCTCTGCTGTTGAGACTTCAGATGAAGGCAGCTACACTGTGTTGGTTGAAAACGCTGGAGGCAAACAAGAGGCCTATTTCACTTTGACCATCCGCAAGTCCGAGACAAGGGAGAGAGTAGTCGCCCCTCCCAGAGTCACCTCTCCTGAGGCTAAGTCCCCACTTGCCAAGTCCCCTGAACCAGTCAAATCTCCCCAGAGAGTCAAATCCCCTGAGCCAATCAAATCACCTCAAAGAGTCAAGTCTCCAGTCTCACCAAAATCCCCTACACCAAAATCCCCAACGCCAAAGTCACCTACTCCCAAATCCCCAACCCCATCTGAGAAGGAACGAGTGACTTCACCAATCAAGTCACCAAAGAGAGTGATGTCACCAATTCAAGGTAAGACAACACCTGCTTGTGAAAGCTGATGTCCTACATTAATCTGTAGCTACAAACATTCAAACTTGCTTCCTATCTCAAAGTCTTACATCTGTTTTTGTTTTAGGCTCCAAAACAAAAGCTGAAATCTCTGAGGAAGTCATGAAAAAGGAAATGGTCCACGAGGAGGTCCTGTCCTCTGTGAGGGAGATCAAGTCCTCTCACAGCCAGATGTCCATTACAGAGGGGCAGTCTCTAACTCTAAGGGCTAGCATCCCTGGGGCCTCTGGCATCAGGTGGATCTTAAACGGGGTGGAACTGGTGAACTCAGAGCAGTACAGATACGGAGTGTCTGGAAACGAGCAGACCCTGACCATACGGTCGGTCAGCCAGCGAGAGCAGGGGGCCATCACATGTCAGGCTCACACAGAGCGAGGCCTAGTCCGGTGTCAGTTTGACACTGTGATCACAACCAAGCGCCCAGGTGCACCGCACTTCCTGGTGCAGCCCAGGTCTCAGAATGTGAATGAGGGACAAAACGTCAAATTCACATGTGAAATCGCAGGAGAGCCTTCCCCTGAAGTGGAGTGGTTAAAAGACAACGTGATTGTGAGTAGTATCTTCATGAAGTTTCTTGTTTTGTAAGAAGATTAGGTGGCCTTCTTCAATATATATTCAAATTAATAAATAGAAGCCTGTGCAGCGGACTTACCACAACACTCTTCTTCACAGATATCTGTCACATCAAACATTAGACTGAGCCGCTCTAAGAATGTGTTCACTCTGGAGATATGTGAAGCCACCATTGAAGACAGTGGGAAATACACAATAAAAGCCAAAAATCAGCTTGGACAGTGCTCTGCAACATCCTCCCTCAACGTCCTCAGTAAGTTTCCACTGCTTTTCTAACACAATTAAACACACTGTTTCAGTGTATTTAATTGGCTTGGATACTAAAGCTCGGAATGAAAATTAAGACTTTGATTTCAACAAAAAACATCTTTAAACTTATTTTAACATTCAGACCCTTAAATGGAAATCAAAGGCACTTGGGCATCCCAGCTTACACTCAGTGTATGCATACAGTCTACTGTACTTGTGCACATTGTGATATGAGCCATTTGCTTGTTATTTGCATTCTCACAGCTCTTGTTGAAGAACCAGCAAAAATGATAGTTGCGGAGCACAGAGCTTCTACTGATGCTGCTGCCAGCATGCAGAAAAGTTTATCTGCCTCGTCTCTTCGTATGGAGGCAGCTTCCTTGCAGGCCAGCAGTTACAGCAGCAGCTCCCGCTCTGCTACTACAGAGTATTCGTTTGAGAGCACGTCTGCAACTAGCATGTCTGCCATGATGGCTCAGTCAATGGTTTCCATGAGCTCCAGCAGCCAAATGATGGAAATGTCTGCTCACTCGCATGCCGAGGCCTCCTCCTCGTTGAGGGCCCTCACGACAGGGGTCAAAAGAGGTGAGATGCATCTTACAAGTTGCCTGAATCTGTCTGTTACCTGCACTTCAACCTCAACCTTTTGATCGCAGCATCTTTGTGAGTAAAGATGAATGAGAAAGAGGAGAATCCTGCTTGTTAAAAGATAGTCAGTCCTTCTCATGTAATCATCAGTTGACATTTGAGACTTTCGCACTGGTGATTACATCCCAATCATAAAAAAATAGGCCATAAATGAAAGTAAAATTATTTTTTTGAATAAACCAGTTACACAATTACGTTGTAATTTGACTGAAATGATTTCTTCATACAGGACTTCTTAGCAGAGTTAATCTTTACATGGAAATGTTCTGTAACTGCAGGCTGTCTTGTCGACAGTGCTGAGGTGGTGACAGTGAAAGGAGTCGTGTTATTAGCTGTGCAGCACCAGAAAATCTTGTGTTGCTATGATGGTCAGCTAAGAATGCTGTGGACATTAGCTGCCTGAAATTGATCAGAACTACGGGGTAACAAAAATGAGCTGGGCTGAGTTGTATCATGTAATGGAAACAAGGCTTTAGCAACCAGTCTCGATGATTATTTTAATGTGGCAAAAAATGTCAAAAAATAATGATTGATCTCAAACCATCTCCCTGAAAACTGTGGCTTCTTTTTTTGACTGTAATGTTATCAGATATCATGATCATCATTTGACAGATGTAACAACCTTCATCGCTGACCTTGTGTTCCTCTTCAACAGGCGTTCCACCAAAGATAGAAGCTCTTCCCGAGAATGTCAGCGCTGAGGCGGGGAAGTCCCTCACTGTGGCGGGGGTGTTCTCTGGAGATCCTGTACCTTCCATCCAGTGGGTCCGCTCTGGTCGGACCCTCCCCAACGGGGATGAGCGGTATCATGTGGAGAACACTGCTGACCACTGCACCCTCATGATCTCTGCAGTGAAAGAAGGCGATGCCGGAGCGTACACCCTCCGACTGTCCAACGAGTTCGGCTCCGACACTGCGACTGTCAATGTTCACATTCGGTCCATGTAAAAAAAAACAAAAAAACATTTAATTTATTTCCCCTGTTTCCCTCATCCAGAACCTTTTTATTTAGTGAATTAGCAACATTAATACTTGATAAAGATCTGGATTTCTGTTCTTGTAAATATGAACTATTTTTGTACCAAACTTGACATTAATTTATGCCAAACTAGACTAAAGTCTAAAGTTGTTATAAAATGTGCCATATTGGACAATTATGACTTAGGATTTTTGAACCACTTTTCTGTGACATGTACATAATGTATATAGCCGAATTTAACGGTTATGGGAAATGTATGCATTGTTATTTATGACAATAATAACATAAGAACAAATGTTTTTACAGGAGAAAGTTTCGCCTGAAACGAATACCCTGTCAAACTTAGAAACTAAACTCTGTGCCTCAACGATAAGTTGAAGTCTTTAAGATTGCCTCAACAGGTAGAGAGGCTCCCTGTTGACGTTATGAACCACAAACAGAAAGACAAAGTTATTGTTTTGGACACGCGTCCATGCGTGGGATATTACAGTTTCCTATGAGTTGTACCATGAGTGTAAGACCCTGAGTGCTGTTTGCATTACCCTCATGTAAGCAGCATGAATCGGCCTTGTGCTCAGACTGACTGTGTCATACCACCACGATTTGATGACCTGCTCAGAGTGCGAGCGGCCTGCACTCTCAGCGTATAGATCATTTTAATTAAGAGCGCTGTTTCTGGCACAGGACAGCCGGACTGGCTTCTTAAAACGTAACATCTCCTGGCCATAAATAAACTGGAAGTCAGTGCCGGCTCTGCTGTGCAGAAGCAGCGCCGTCTCTTGGAGGATAGATAGCTGATGTGTTTGTGTGTTTGAGTGTGAGTGTTCGTAGCTTTAGTTGTTTCACCTTGTCAGTAGTCAGGGTCTCCTTCTTCCACCACAGTGACTCCATCTCCTGTGAGAGGAAAGAAAAGCAGACGTGTTACCCTGCACTTTGATTTAATTGATCTGTTGATGTAGAACTGTATTTGATCCTCCTCGAGTTTTATGCATTACTGATTTAATAAAGCATGATTTCAGCACTACATACATGATCTTGCCTCTTTATTGTGTCGGTTTCTGAGTCACTGTACTGAGCTGCACTTTTTGAAACACTTTATGCTTCTTCACTACAATTCAGAGTGAAATGTTGTACTTTTAACTGCACCACATGTATCTATCTATATGTGATCACCCATCAAACTGTAAAACACTAGTGGTTTCCAATGTTTGATCAGTTGTTACAGGACAAAGGTGCAAGAATTAGCTTTACTCT
>CAEMYA010000355.1:207222-221825 GCA_903131615.1 Diplodus sargus
GATCGATGAGCGTAGAGAGTCTGATCAGCCTGATCGATGCGCGTAAAGAGTCTGATCAGCCTGATCGATGCGCGTAGAGAGTCTGATCAGCCTGATCTGAGGAACGTGAAGGAAACTCGCTGTCAGCATGTTTCTCTTCGTCTGTTTTCACTGTAAATCTGATGGACTTCATGTTTCTGTCCCATGAAACTCAATAATCTACACAAAGATCTAAAAAGAAAAAGAAAAAAAAAAAAAGTTCAAAGTCTGAACTGTAATACATTTCAATGTAAAAATTCCCTAAAATGATATAAAACCAATGTATCAGTTAATTTACAACAATGTTTGGATCAAATCTAAAATTCCTTCAAATGTGTTTGACTGAAACATTTTATCAACACAAATCTGATTTTATATCTTTGTTTTATGTTTGTAGTATTTTTTAATTCACAATTATAATGATATGATTATTTTATTATAACATCATTATATAATAATAATATGATTATAATATAATAATATTATTATAATATGTATAACATATAATTATGTTATTATAACATAATTATATTATAATAACATAATTGTATTATTATATTATAATCTTTGTTTTGTTGTTTATTTTGTGTGTGAACTGGTTTCTGTGGGCTGTGTGTGAACTGGTTTCTGTGGGCTGTGTGTGAACTGGTTTCTGTGGGCCGGTGTGTGAACTGGTTTCTGTGGGCCGTGTGCGAACTGGTTTCTGTGGGCCGTGTGTGAACTGGTTTCTGTGGGCCGGTGTGTGAACTGGTTTCTGTGGGCTGTGTGTGAACTGGTTTCTGTGGGCTGGTGTGTGAACTGGTTTCTGTGGGCCGGTGTGTGAACTGGTTTCTGTGGGCTGTGTGTATTAACTGGTTTCTGTGGGCTGGTGTGTGAACTGGTTTCTGTGGGCTGGTGTATTAACTGGTTTCTGTGGGCTGGTGTATTAACTGGTTTCTGTGGGCTGGTGTGTGAACTGGTTTCTGTGGGCCGGTGTATTAACTGGTTTCTGTGACTCTTCTGGGTGAACGTGGGAAACAGACTCGAGTATTAAGGATGTTTATGAAACGCTCCACTGACGTGAAGGAATCTCTTCAGATCAAAGATTCAGCTGTAGATGAACTCTGGTGCATGCTGGGAACTTTTCTGTAACTTACCTTTGAAGTTGAAACTCCTCTTTCTCCTTCATGTTCTTCAGGTTTTCATGCTTCGTATCTTTATCACTTCTGATGATTGCGCCTTGTTTCATTTTGAGAAACTTAAAGAGTGTATAAAGGTATTTTTAATAATGATTCAAATAAGATATCAGAGTTTCTGACTGTGTCTTGCTTTAATTTGATCATTTTGACACTTGTGTTAATGCAGTGTGAGTTTCTGTTCTGTGTCCAAAGTGTTCATTGATTACTGATCAGAGCTTCATTTGGATGGTTCGGACCAGAAACAGTCTGATATATAATTCTTCTTCTTTAACTCGACGCCTGTGTTTGTGCTGTACGTGTAACACAAGATATGTTTGTAACGATCATAATCACAAACCTGCCTGCTTTCATGCTAACAGGTGCTAATGTTAGCTATGATGATGTTTGTTTACACTGAGCAAAAGCTCAGAGACAAACTGCAGCGTTTCCTCCTGATGATCCACTAACGAGTAATACAGACGGCCGAGAGAGCGTCGTGACCTGTGTGTGTGTGTGTGTGTGTGTGTGTGTGTGTGTGTGTGTGTGTGTGTGTGTGTGTCAGCATCTGTGTAACAACTGAGCTGCTGACTGAAACATTCCCATCACTCTGACTCCCTCTGCTCTCTGTGTTTGAGCTCGTCTGTTATCTGTTTCTGTACAACCTGTTTGTTTTATTGATCGTCGATCAGCTGCTGTCAGCTGTCAGCACTGAGTTCTTCCTGTTTCCTGATTCACACACAGCCCTCTTACTGAATCCACAGTCCTGCTGTCAATGTGTACGGGTGGTAAACTTCAGTGAATGTAGTGAATCACGGTGGAGAAATATGAATTAGTTATACTTCCAGTCCCAGAAGTATAAAGATGTCACAGAGGCAGTTTAATGTAACAGGTTGGATTATCGTGAGTATGACTGAACTTCAAGATATGACTCAAACAAATCAGATCATTTAGCGTTAAAGCGTTAAAATAGGTGTAGATAATGAGCTGAGACAATGTGAAACAATAAAACGTTTATTATTGTTGGAAAAAGAGATTCTGAGCAATCATGTGATGTTGATGAAGTTTAATTTGAAGAAACATGAAGATAAATACACCAGGATTCATTAAAGTGCTTCAGGTGAAGACGAGGACAGTGGGAACAGAAGAATTTGACCATGACTCCAGCTGCTCCCACCGTCACTGATCAATATAAACACACTCGCTGTCCCTGAACAGGTTTCAGTCTGACAGTCAAACTCAAACAAACCATTCAGGTCAAATTAGAAAGCAAAAACAACTGTGAAACACAAATAGTGAGGGAAGAACAATGTCCCTTTAAGCACAAACATGCCTAAAAGTTATTGTAAGCAATAAACATGTAAGTGGGACTGTAGTGGGACTGTAGTGGGACTGTACTGGGACTGTAGTGGGACACTGTGGAACTGTACTGGGACTGTAGTGGGATGCTGTGGTGGGACTGTAGTGGGACTGTAGTGGGACACTGTGGTGGGACACTGTGGGACTGTAGTGGGACTGTAGTGGGACTGTAGTGGGACACTGTGGGACTGTAGTGGGACTGTAGTGGGACGCTGTGGTAGGACTGTAGTGGGACTGTAGTGGGACGCTGTGGTGGGAATGTAGTGGGACGCTGTGGTGGGACTGTAGTGGGACGCTGTAGTGGGACGCTGTGGTGGGACTGTAGTGGGACTGTAGTGGGACACTGTGGGACTGTGGTGGGACTGTAGTGGGACGCTGTGGTGGGACTGTAGTGGGACACTGTGGTTTTTGTATTTTCTTCCATTACATTTACAGCTGAATATAAAGATTTTACACTATAGATAATATAACACGTTTTTAAAATACAACACATCATACGATGTAATGATTAGTGAACAGATGTGTTGATGTCATCATTAGTAACAACCCACTGGAAGCTTGATGACGCAGTGGAAATGAGCCATGATGTGATGACGTCACTGTTCTCAGGTCAGCAGATTCATTTAACTGCAACAAGTTTTTACTGTCATGTTCAAGTTCTCACGTTTGTAACAAACCGACTTCATGAGAGTCTGCTGAGAACTGAAGCGGTTCCAGGTGGTTCTGGTTCTGAGCTCAATCTTCTCAATGGTTGTTTGGATCTTGATCTAAAAATGGCGCCCGCGTCGCGCGGACACGGAGCCGCGGCCGGACAGGTAGCTGACGTTACTGTCTGTATCGATCATCGATAACCTGATTAGCTTCTGTACTTGTGTTAACATGCCGACGTGAGACACAACAATACACGTATGAAGATAGCTGTTAGCATTAGCTTCTGACTGCTAACGGACAAACTGTACTGGACTTGTGTTTAATGCTAATTAGCTAACGTTAGCATGCTAACGGACTAAACTAAGATGGTGGACGCGGTAAAAGCCTCTCTGGGCCCGTTGTCTTCACATCCACTCTCTCCATCAGCTGCTGCTGAGAAACTTTGACATTTCAGTATAAATGTTTGAGTTGTACCTTCTGTTTTTATATCGCAGCGTGTTTGTGGAAACAGGAAACAGAATGCTAACGCTAAGCATTACTAGCAGCAGTTTATGGAGGCAGTCTCATGTATTTAAGAATGTTTTTTTATATAGTAACTGTCTGGAAAGAATCAGACGGCTGAACACACGCTGCGTCGCTCCAGCGCCACTAATGTGGACTTAATAGGAAGCAAAGGTTTCGACGTTTAGATAAAAATGTTATTTAAAAACAAAGTTAGGCTGAGTTCAGGAGCTTTGGAGGTTTACAGCCATGTAAGGCAGCCGGGTGTTCGCCGCATATCTGACCTGTGACAGAGTGAAACAACAGAACACAGTCTGTTTGTTCTCAAAACATCCAGCAGGTTTCACTCTGACGGAACCAGCCGGTCAGCCAGCAAACACAACACCAGAACTCTCACTGAGCATGCGCAGTGAACTGACGTCCTGCTGCTAGAACACCTGGATACACCTGCCACACTTCAGGCTGAGGAAGACAACAGATGGGAGCTGAGTCTGAGGAGCTGAGTCTGAGGAGCTGAGTCTGATGGAGTCAGGATCAGTTTTGGGGGAATTTTTTTTTTCAAAAGTGAAGAATTCAAATGATTCTGATCAGTGAAGGGAAAATGACTTGTTTCACCTTATAAGCTGAAACATCGAGCGAATCACATGTTGGCGTGTTCTCCACTGATCACACACACACACACACACACACACACACACACACACACACATTGTTTTTACTTCACGTCTTTGATCTGTTCACCCCTCAACACACTCACACACTCACACACACACACACACACACACACACAGTCAGTTGACAGAATGAATGTTGGTACGATGTGTTTCTGCAGAAGCACAGTTATGTTACAGCTTCAGGTGTCTTCATGTTGAACTCTGTTTGTCTGTTTCACAGCTCTGTGTTTAAACTGTGAGGTTCAGGTGTAAAACCCACCTGGCTAGTCGGAACTCATCATGTTGGACGAATGTTTCTGTCTCCATATTTAAAACATCCAGAGCTGTGACTCAAGCTGCGCTCGACTGTTTGCCACCTTGTTGGCTGTAATGACTCCTCCTCCTCCTGAAGTGTCGATGATGTCACTCAGGTGCATTTTCTCTCTGACAGAAAGATGAGTGACGTCCAGTTGGCATCAGCTTCATCCACCATCTCTCAGGTGTCAGCCCTGTCACCAGGATGCAGTTCCCACGGCAACGAGCCTCCAGTTTTCATCCTCCCTCCACGCAACGCCCGGGTCGCCCTGGGAGGAGACGCCCGGCTGGAGGGGAAGGTGGGACACACTCAGACATGTCCGATAAACACAGGATCATAAAGGTTCATCCTCTGGGAGCAGGAGTGAGATCATTTCATTAAGATGTGACTGTCAGATAGTTATATTTTGTGAGAGGTGAGAGGTCATGAACAGCAGGACGAGTCCTCCTCTGCAGGCTCGTTTGAACCTTTTTCACTGGTTCACAGGTGTGTTCAAGTGTTACAACAAGTATAGGGATGAAACAAGAAGGGGAACAAGTAAGGAAACAAAAGAAAAGGAAGGAGACAAGAGAGGAAACAAGGGAGGATACAAGAGAGGAAACAAGGGAGGAAATGTAGTGTAAAGTAATAAAGAGATGAACCAGGAGGGGAAAGGAGACGAGGGAGAACACAAGGATTAACATGTCTTGTGACCGGCTGTATCCTGATGTGAAGAAGTCAACCAGACACACACACACACACACACACACACTCTTCTCAGGTGGTAACACTGCTCTGTTCAAGCTCCACTCGTTGGTGAGAAGAATGTTGTGTTTGTGAAATCCCACAGCACCCGAATGCACCGTCAGAGCATCAGGCCACAGCTCAGAGGCAAAACATGGAGATTGATGGTGCTGCAAGGCCTCATGGGAGTTGAGCTTGAAGCTATCACACACATCTGTGCGCCACATTACTGAGGAAACGTTCCTACACACCTCAGAGAGCAGCGTGTGTGTGTGTGTGTGTGTGTGTGTGTGTGTGTGTGTGTGTGTGTTTCTTCTGATTACGAGATCGATGGTTATTATCCAACGAGCTTTGATGTCTCCAGATAACTGTATAAAATGTTAACAGCAGATCTCGCCCTCTGTGGGTAAACATAAAGATAATCATATTATTGATCAAACCTCGAGCTGTAAACTGATCTGACTGATTGTCTGATTGACATGGAACGAGTAATGAATTAATTGAACACCTGTGTCGTCTGTCCTTCAGGTGCGTGGATATCCTGAGCCGCAGGTCACATGGTACAGAGAGGGGAGGGCTGTGATTGGTGGAGAGCGCTGTGTCACGAAGCAAGGTGGGCGGGGCACCTTCAGCCTGGTGGTGGGTGGAGTCAGAGAGGAGGACCTGGGCCGTTACACCTGTCAGGCCACCAATCAGGCTGGGAGCAGACAGGTTACCGTGGAGATTCTTCTGGAAGGTTTGAACACCTGATCGTTACGACCCAAACGTCTGATACAGTGTCAGAATAATCATTCACTGCAAATACTGATCGTGCTGCCAGGATTACTGCTACTGATGCCACATATTTTATCTGACATCATTCAGACTCAGAATAGTAGTTTGTAGTTTTCCAAACATGAGCTCAGAGATTTAAAACCCTGTGTGTGTGTGTGTGTGTGTGTGTGTGTGTATGTGTGTGTGTGTTAGGTTTTACTGCGTCATAAACAGCTTCCTGCTTTTTAAACCCGACCAGAGTTTCTTCACACTCAGTCAAACTGAACGTGATCAGAGCCAGTTGACGCTGTAAACTGACGCCTGTAGTTCACCGCAGCTGCTAATGATTATCAGTATTGATCAGTGTGTTTTATTGCCACATCATTTCATTTTGTAATAACCCTCATTTCAAAAACCTTTAATAAACAAATGAAGTAGATTTTAAGGATTTGGCTGCTTCCATCTTTATTTAGACATACATTTAAATATATATAGAAATATAAATGAATGAATAAATGAATGAATGAATGAATGACAGCGTTAGATAGATGGAATAACTTTAATGATCCCAGACAGGGACATTATGTTGTAGTGGGTCTAACTATTCAACGACTAACTACTAACGACTAAGTCGTGAGTTACTGTGAGAGGGACTGCAGCTCTGATGGTTGTTGCTCTGTGAGGGACAATATATAATTTTGGCTCATTCAGTGTTTTCTTCAGCTTCATGAAACAGATTTTATTGTTATTGTGCAGAAGAGATGATCACCAGCTGGTCCCTTCACTCCTCCTCTGGAACAAACGGTGTGCTGCTTCAGGATGTTGGTCTCATATATGATGACAAACTGAATCTTTTTGGGTTTGAGGTTGTCGGTTCTGTCAAAAAGATATCAGAAAATAATGAAAGTTGAATCTAAGTGAAGTCATCCAATGTCTTGTTTTGTACAAACGATCATCAGGATGATAAGAACAGAATCGTTACTGTGAACAAGATAAAACAAGATAAACTGGATGAACAGATTATTGAAGGAGTTTGTGTTTCGTGTCCTCCGCTCTGTGTGAACACACCTGCTGCAGCTCCTCAGTTTGCATTTCATTAAAGTCACGTTTGAGATGAGATTATTTATTACAGCCTCATGCTGTCTCTGTCGTATGTATGCCAGTGTTTCTCCTCTCTGTCTGACCGGCTCTGAGCTGCTGTGTGTTGTTGGGTTAGGTGAGGCTCTTTTCCTCCTCGTCTTGTTCCTTTAAGCAGCTCAACTTTTTTCTGGTCATCTAACGGTTTAATGTTTTTCCACCTGCAGAGAATTCTGGGAAGAAGTTTGTCCTCAGTTCCTCCATGAAAACAGGGTGAGCTCCTCCTCCGTCTCTCCGCTCATGTTTGTCGAGTCGTGGTGATAAATGCCGAGTCGTAACTCTCCCTCGGTGTGTTGGAGGAGCTTCAGACTCAGACCTCCTGCTGCTTTTTAAAGCAGTCCTGAGGACGATCCTTAAATCCTTCACATCTGCTCCTCTGGAGGTTTGATCACATCAGCAGAGTTCACTGCTGTTTCCTTTAAAATCAAACTGGAACCAATGTGTCGGAATATTTTCCACTGTTGGAAACAGAACAACTTTGAGACGGTTGTGAAGTATTTCTGCAACTTTCTACCTACACACACACACACACACACACACACACATAAATATATAAATATATAAATACATATATATGTGTATATATATATATATATATATATATATATATATATATATGAATATGAGTCCACTACATTTATTGTAAAGCTTTACTTAAACGTCTCTTCTTACTCCTGTAAAGAAGTGAAGATGAGTCATGCTCATGGAACTACATTTCCCATGATTCCAGGTGTCGCTCTGGCGTCCGGGGGATAGAGAACAGGCCCAGTATTTGGGGTGAGAGTCCGCCAAAGTTCATCACTAAACCGAATCGAGTGTTCGCCAAGCTGGGACAGACGGGGAAGTTCTCCGCCAAAGCAACAGGACGTCCACAGCCCCGGGTCACATGGTACAAGGTGGGAGGAGCTTTATGAACAGGTTCACATCCCCTTTACATCAAGACGTGATCTATATCAGACACGTTATCTGATAAAGAAACAGACACGTTAATGCAGCTGTGAACGAGCTCATCTGGAATCTGGACGCATCATAACACTGACACAGAGTTTGTGTTTTAGATAAATGAAATACACAGTATGTTGTTGAGCTGCAGGAAAAGCTTCTGTTGTTAGTGAACATCTGTTCTGTGACAAGAAAGTGACAGAAATGTAATAATTTCTCAGACCTGAGTGAGTACACTGCAAAAAAGGGGGGTCTAAAAACAAGATAAAAACACTTCATCTGAGGGAAAAGGTACTCAAAACAAGTGAAATTATCTGTCCATGCAGCAAGATAATTTCACCTGACAAGATTTCTTAAGTTAAGATTGTTAAATCTAGAAATAAGAATGTCTACAGAGGTATTTGGAAGGTTTAAAATAAGACAAACATCCTGTTTTTAAGATGAGATTACTTAAAATGTAACTTTTTACAACCCTAAATTAAGTGAAATATACTAAATATAAGCATAAAATGCTGGTTTCAAGATTAGAGATTACTTAAAATTTAACTTTTTACAGCATCAAAACAAATGAATTATAGCTGTTGCGCAGCAATGGATCAGGTCAGGGCTATTTTTTGGGCAATTCTGGTCAGCCATCATTATCATCCTTGCTGGGTCTCGAACCCACAACCCCTAACAAACAGAACCAGCTCCTAACTCACTGAGCTAACTGGCTGGAAGTGAGACCTGCCGTGTAGCTTGAATTCTTGACTCAGGGATCACTGTCCAGGCAGCTGTTGTCAAAAATGGTCAAAATTGCATTACATTGACTCCAGTTGTTCCCATGAGAGCAGAATTCAAAGTATAGTCTGAGAATCTGAGTCCAGAGTTGCTGGCATATGAGGTGGCAGTTCCCAATGTTGCCCAGGCTACAGAATTAGTAAAAGAACTAATTGACTGCATTTCCTATTTTCCAGTTAGTTTTAAAGACAATATCTTTGTTCCAATAAAATATAGTATATATAATATGTGACACTATTGCCCACAGACATTAATATGGAGGAACAATAAGTATGTATGCCTGTTTCCTGTTTTGTGTTTCCTGCCAGTTTTGTGAACAAACATTGGTCATCACCTGCTTGAAGTCAGAGCAATAAACTATTTTTTTCAGATGCTTTTTGTGTGACTCTTGAATCAAGCAAGTTGAGTTTGTTACTGAATCTAAAACAAGATTTATTTTGATGAGACTTTGGGGGAGAGATTTAAAATATCTTATTTTAACAGTTATTTACCTCATTTTAAGGTTTCCTGCCTATTTGAGACAAAAAAGATAAGGTTCGCTTGATATAAAATAATAGTGTAAAGTTAAACACTTAAAATAAGAAATTAACTCGTAAAACAAGACAAATTATCTAACACTTCTAAATCTAAGGTTTTTTTTTGGGGGGAAGAACCAAATAATTTGCAGTGTAATTAAACACTGCAAATTATTTGGTTCTTGGTTTGTTTGGTTCTTATTTTAAGTGTTTAACTTTACACTATTATTTCAGATGTAGTGTTTTTATCTTGTTTTTAGACCCCCTTTTTTGCAGTGAAGCTATGCTGGTGGAAAACACAGAACTAAGTGTGTGTGACAGCAGCCGACAGGCGTCAACAGACCAGGACCAGCTGACTCAGTAACTTCATGTCCACATGCAACATTTACATAGAAGACACATCATGAAGAATTTGTGTCAGAGGACAGATGTGATCTGAGCCAGGTGTAAACACACCTTTATATTAGTTAAGCCAGTTGATCCATAGTATAAAGTATATACATACATACATGTAGCTATGTGTTTCTCTTACTGGTACACATAATCAGATTCTTCAGAACTTTTACTGGAGTACTAGTATGACTGTTGGGTTCCTTTACGACACGGAAGGCTTCACAGCAGACGAGCGGATCATCTGCCTTTTCTTTGTCAGGGTCACAGTGACTGTGAATATTGTGACCAAGAGTTGAGATAAAGAGAAGAGTGGGCGGGTCCGAGCTGTGAGGAGCTCACTGAGGTAACGCTTGGATTTCAGTGAAGTGTTGTGGCTCCACAGGAAGCTGAGAAGAAGTCCACTGGAAAAGCAAATCCAGAGACATCGCCTCTTCTTCCTTTGTTAAACCTGCTGCCTACATTACCCACAATGCAGTTGAGCCTCTCTCTTTCTGTCTGTCTGTCTGTCTCTCAGGGGGAGGCGGAGCTTCAGTCTTGTGGGCGGGTCAGTGTGTATGAACGCTCTGGTCTTCACTTCCTGGAGATACAGGAAGTGTGTGTGGAGGACGCAGGAAGTTACACATGTGTGGTCACCAACAGCGCCGGAACGGCAACCGCCACCGCCACCTTGATCGTCCAGGGTGAGACGACCAATCAGGTCTAACTTCATCACTCCTGATAATCATTTGATATTTAGCAGAGTGAATATTTGTGTCCTGTTTCTGCCCTCAGGCGCTCCTGAGGACTCCTCCAGGTGAGCCGCTCTCTGACTTCACTTATAAAACTATAACGAGCACAAGATGCTTCAAACTAACAATAAAGACGGAGAGTAAAGTTTCTGTATGTTGATCCTGATGATCCGCCTGCAGGTCTGTCTGCCCAGCCGAGGCCTCACAGACCAGGGCCAGACATCTGAAGGAGGACAGAGCTGCTCCCAGTGCTCCCAGTTCTCCAGCAGAGCAGCCCAGACTGAGAGAGAAGGAGCAGCCGAGCCTCCCGCCGGCCTCCTGGAGGAGCAGACCTGATGCACAGCTCCCTCTGGTGGCTGAGAGGAGACCTGCAGCTGCTCAGGTCAGAGGAGCTCACGCAGACTCTCATCAGCAGCTCCTGGACGCTCGGGTGTAAAACTTCCAACAGAGAGAAACACATCAGAGTGCTGGACTCTGTAATCTGATTACAGTGTCACTCCTCATTGTTTTTGACACTCACAGTACAGTTTAATTTTAGATTGAACCTGTGATAATTATGTATTATGTGCCTCTACCGTCACTGTCAGCATGTGGTTGCTATCCGGTCGGTCCAGTAGAGGGCGTTCACACATTACCAGCACCAGTCTGATTCACTGACCAGCAGTCCTCTCCCTGCTGCAGGGAGCTGTTTGGACCTGGAACATGTTGGTGTTCAGTTTCCGTCTGCTGAGGAGCAAAATGTTCTCATGCTGTTAATAACGATCAGATACATGCTGTCAAACACATGAACGTGCACAGCAGCACTTCCTGCGTCCTGTGAGTTGATTTAAAGCAATTTATCAGCCTTTAAACTCTAATGATGTCTGTCTGTCTGTCTGTCTGTCTGTCTGTCTGTCTGTCTGTCTGCAGGTCCAGTCTGTCTCCAGTCCTGTTCCAGTTCAAACTGGTCCGGTCCAGCAGCCAGCGAGCAGCTCAGACAGCAGCAGGTAGTCTCACCTGAAGATCTGGAGGTCACATAGTTAGCTTATGAGCTAATGTAGCGTTACATTACACATTGAATTGATTTTCTCTCTCTGAGTTGGAATGTTCCAGTTTTTGTTGTTATGAATGTGACATAACTGTCCAGAGTCAGAGCGGTTTGTTGTCACGTGTGTGTCTGAGGGCTGTGAGGAGGTCAGTGTCGGGGTTCAACCTGCGGTTCGAGGCCGTTCCGTTAGACCAGGAGGCCGCGGAGGGAGCGCAGGTCACTTTCACCTGCCAGGGTAAAACAACCTTCGATTCTGACTTGAGATTCTTAAGTAATAATGAATGATAATGATGAAGATCGTCATCAGGATTGTGTGTTTCATTGTGTGCTGAAGGCTTTTTGTTTTATCGTTAAATCATGAAACTGAACCAGCCTCCAAACACAACTCCCTTTAACTAAAGCAAAGTCTGCTGCTCACCTGTTCACAGTCTCATCTGCTTCTGTTGCCACGGTTACATGGCTGAAGGACGGGGGGCCGGTGAGGATTGGTCCAGGTCTGCAACAGAGACAGGACGGCACCTGTCTCACTCTCACCATGGAGCGAGTGAGACAGGTGGACCAGGGAACCTACATGTGTCAGCTGATCACTGCTGACAGAGCGACGGTCACCTCAGCAACATGGACGCTCCGAGTTCACAGTAAGACACCTGAAGCCAACTGTGTCCGCAGTCACTCACCACTCCCTACATAGTGCACTGCATAGTGACGACGCCATTTTGTAGTGCTGTCCGAATGTCTAGTGGGAGTTATTATATAGTGACTCACAGTATCCCACAATGCATCGTGAAAAGTATTGTTCAACCGATGGTCACTAACCAAGAAATATCTACCATCATTGAGAGAAAAATGGCACCCGAGTGTCCAAAAGTGCTTTGTGCCGATGTGCCCTGTTAGTCCACCGTGTTGGACTTCCTGTCAGTCCACCGTGTTGGACTTCCTGTTAGTCCACCGTGTTGGACTTCCTGTGTGGTGACCGTTCAGTAGGGGGTGAGGAGGGACTACAGGCTGTGTCTCAGTTCAGGGTCTGAGTCCTCTGAAGGACTCGGCCTTTGTGGTCTTTGAAGGCGAGTCCTTCAGAGACCTTGTAACCTCGTCAGCCGTTGTGAAATGGGACGGTCTCGCCTTTGGAGCATTTTCTGGTTGCGTCACCAGATGTTTTACCCTTACGTCACCATTTCTGCCGCCCAGGTTCGCGAAAGTGACGATCTACGCCATGTGATGTCGCCATTTTCTCTCTTTCTTCTTTTTGTGACGTAATTGGCCTTCAGATGCTCGTCTGAAGGATGCAGACCTGAACTGAGACGCAGCATGTGTGTCCATGGGGACTGTGGTGGGCTGACGTCTCCAGCAGGGGGCAGCAGAGTGAAACACTCTGGAGCTTTATTTCATTTAAAGGCAGAAGTTTCTCCAACCTGTTTAAATAATGAACACAACACAAGGTACAAACATTCAGAAGCCATAAACAGTATGAACATCATCATACATGACTTGTGAAGGAAAGTGCAGATAAACATTCAGCAGATGAACATACATGTAGAAACACAACAGCTGTTACCAGAGAGGAGACTGATCGACAGACAGGATGTTACTCACATCCTTCAGTACAGTAACACACTGCTCAGCTTCACACAGGTACAGTGTCAGTCATAGTGGTGATCAGTCTCAGCGGTCGTCACCGGAGAGACAAGACGAGGAGGGAACAGTTGTGATGGACAGCATCTGCTTTCACCTTCTGGACTTTAATCTGCTCTTTGATTTTTAGTAAAGATAATTTGATCAGTCATCAAAATAAAGCTTGTGAAACATGATGAGGAGGCACAATGAAAACATTAATGATGTCTTATAAGCTTTTCAGCCCAACAGCTGTCCAACAGTTCATCATGAAATAAAGTATTCTGTAGCTTCAATAGAACATTCTGGCTCCTCTGGGCTGTGAACACTCTTCCCTCCTGAAGCGGACTCAAGTTTTACATAATCATTCTCAGTTTCACTCTCACACACGACGAAGGTCTCCAGGCTGATGGCATGTCCTGGACGTGACCGTGCACACGGAGACTGCTGCCTTTTCCTACTTCACATATTTTATGACACAGTCGGCTCGTAGTTTTCGCTTAGACCAATAATATACCTGAATATCACAAGGTGACAAAGTCCTCTGCCCAGAGACGACCATGTGATGTGTCCCAGTTACAGATCAGAAGTGACATCTGCAGAGAGACAACATCTGCAGAGAGACATCTGCAGAGAGACATCTGCAGAGAGACACCTCAGAGAGACAACATCTGCAGAGAGACAACATCTGCAGAGAGACACCTCAGAGAGACAACATCTGCAGGGAGACATCTGCAGAGAGACAACATCTGCAGAGAGACACCTCAGAGAGACAACATCTGCAGAGAGACACCTTAGAGAGACAACATCTGCAGAGAGACAACATCTGCAGAGAGACAACATCTGCAGAGAGACACCTCAGAGAGACAACATCTGCAGAGAGACACATCTGCAGAGAGACAACATCTGCAGAGAGACACCTCAGAGACACCTCAGAGAGACAACATCTGCAGAAACATCTGCAGAGAGACATCTGCAGAGAGACATCATCTGCAGAGAGACACCTCAGAGAGACAACATCTGCAGGGAGACAACATCTGCAGAGAGACACCTCAGAGAGACAACATCTGCAGAGAGACACCTCAGAGACACCTCAGAGAGACAACATCTGCAGAGAGACACATCTGCAGAGAGACAACATCTGCAGAGAGACATCTGCAGAGAGACAACATCTGCAGAGAGACAACATCTGCAGAGAGACATCTGCAGAGAGACAACATCTGCAGAGAGACAACATCTGCAGAGAGACAACATCTGCAGAGAGACATCTGCAGAGAGACATCTGCAGAGAGACAACATCGGCAGAGAGACGACATCTGGACAGAAGGAGTCTGAAACGTCC
>CAEMYA010000355.1:241651-251835 GCA_903131615.1 Diplodus sargus
AGGGGAGGAGGGGGGAGGAGGAGGGGGAGGAGGGAGGAGAGAGGAGGGAGGGGGGAGAGGGGGGATGTTCTGGTATAAAACGGTTGAGAGCTCTTCGTGGCTCGTCTCCAGCACTTCCATTTAAGGTCTGGTTTGCTGACTCTGAGTCTGTCCTCTCAGACGTTGTTTTACTTCACACCGCAGATTAAAACTCGGAGCGTCTCCAGCGAAGCAGCTCCTTTTAAGAAGCTCCTCGTCCTCCTGAGCCTCCAGGACTTCAGACAGAAACACACCTGTCCCTCTGAAACAAAGAGCTTCTCGGGGCTTTCATGGAGACAGAACGATGTGATTGATCCTTGAAGATGGAGAATTGATCTCCTGAGTTGTTCAGCTGCAGTCAGAGCTGCACAGATCAGCTGGTTCTGATGGTTCTGGAAAACACACATTACATGACGTGTTCACATGCTAACGTGCAGATGCTAACATGCAGATGCTAACATGCAGATGCTAACATGCAGATACTAACGTGCAGATGCTAACGCGCAGATGCTAACGTGCAGATGCTAACGTGCAGATGCTAATGTGCAGATACTAGTGTGCAGATGCTAACGTGCAGATGCTAATGTGCAGATACTAGTGTGCAGATGCTAACGTGCAGATGCTAACGTGCAGATGTTCAGCAACTTTCAGTAGTTAACTTTTCAATTAAACAGCAACTGTTCTGACCATCGATCCATCGGTTTGATTGATTCTTTGAAAGATATCTGATGTATTTATCTTGGTTGTTGTAAACGAGACGTGAGGATGAAACACTGAGCAACGCTCGTCTTCACCATAGAGACCCAACGATCAATGAATCCAGACAATCACCAACTGATCGATCGTTTCAGTGTGAATCACATCTGATCAGAACCATCACAGCGTCATTCCGATGTCAGCTGGTTCTGATGTCAGCTGGTTCTGATGCCGCTGTCTGGTTCTTGGTTTGTTGTTGGTCCAGTGAAGAGAGTCAGTCATGGTTTGTTCACTCGCACATGGAGACGTATCGTTGTGTAACGTTAGCGTCACAGTGTGATGTCATGATGTCACAGTGTGATGTCATGATGTCAGACTTGAGCATGTGGCGGCCCCAGTTGACAGTGGGTTCTGGAGTAAGTTGCTGGTTGGCAGGGGGTTGGGCCAGCCTGGCAGTCTAGTACCTGAGGACACCTGGGCCGGTGATCTGTGTGCCATAAAGCAGGTTCTGATTCATTGTGGCTGTCTCTTCCTCGCAGACAGACGCCTGTCTCCCCACCACTGATCACAGCTGTGTTGTAGCTCCGCCTCCTTCTGATATTGATCTGCTAATATATTGTTTTTCCCCTGTTGTCAAATATCAATATTTTCATGGTATTAAGAAATCCCAGTAGTATAGACGGTGATGTGTGTTCTGGTCCAGTCTCCCACACCGGGCCTCCATCAGAGACGCCTGCAGTAATGTGATGAACACGTCATCTGTGTTGTTGGTAGCTGTGACTCTGAGAAAACTGGAGATGATCCGGTTGTGTTTGTGACGGCAGCACCAGTAACGGTACCACCTGGAAATGCTTGGGGCCAGAATTTGTGTGCTTCCAGTTTAAAGAGTGGGAGAGGTACTGATGGACCTGCAGCGTCATGAAGTCCAAGCCTGAACATGTATCATGTATGTAAAAGAAGAGACTCCAGACTGAGTCCAGACTGCAGACACACGGCGCTGTTGATGGACCAGGAGTGGAGATGAAAGTGATCGGACCTCTCTGGTGCCATCAGAGATGAGATCAATAAACCTTGGTCTCATTTAATTAGAGTTTATTTAAACCAAGTCGTCCCACACACACACGTTCACACACATATATTATTAGAAGGCCTCCACAGCAGAGAGCCAATCAGAGAGCAGCTCTGACAGTCAGGTGACCCTGCAGGACAGAAGCTGATTCAGTGTCGGCCCGTCTGACTCGCTGAGCTCCACAAATCAAACGCTCCTTCAGATGCTAGCACATAGTTGGTGCCGACCCAGAGAGGAGGGGATGGTGTGTGTGTGTGTGTGTGTGTGTGTGTGTGTGTGTGTGTGTGTGTGTGTGGCAGGTCAGGATCATACCAGACGCGATGTACACGTGTACCGGTTCTGGTAGCTTCTCTGGACAGATCCAGGCTAGCTGTTTCCCTCTGTTTCCAGTCTTTATGCTAAGCTAAGCTAAGCTACGCTAATCAGCTGCTGCCTGATGTTTCTGTTTTAATTTGATATTTATTTGTATAATAATAATTAAATAGATAAAAGATACATAAAAAATGCTGAATAATTACAAAGGTCAATAAGCCGGGATGTGGGTCCGGCTGCAGCTCAGTACCACTGGACTCTGACCGGGTCAGTGAGAGTGTCACAGTCAGCAGGTGGAAACTTTGGAGAGAGATCGTCAGGTGAAACTGTGTGTGTGTGTGTGTGTGTGTGTGTGTTACAACTGAAGCCTGAAGTGAAAATGTTACTTTTGTTAAAAACATAAAACCATATTTGATAAAGTCCTCGGTACATTGGATAAAAGCAGTGGAGTACACTCGTGGACTACTTGAGTAAATGTACTCAGTTACTTCTCTCCTGCTCGTTCAGTTTCTTCTTCTGTGGTCAGAATAAACAGCTCCAGGAACAGTTTCCTGCATCCTGAGCAGCTATTTTTAGAATGACCATATATGGTCATCAGAGACACTCACATTCTTCTTCTTCTTCTTCTTCTGCACATCCTGTCCTCGTCCTCGGACTGCTCTGAGAACAGCCGTCATGAACGTTTGTGTTATTTTCACGCTGTGACTCCAGGATGCGTTCAGGTGACACGAACAGTCAGGAATGTAAATGTTATAGAGCAGCTTGTCGCTCATCAACACTTATTAAATGTTACTGATGTTCAGTCAAAGGAAACATCAGCTTGAAGTCTTCGGTTCTGTCGGAACTCCACACATGAAAATGTTCCAGATATTAAAAAAGGAGCCTTCTGAGTAATTTATCTGAATTATAGAAGAATAGAAAAACTGAATTATGTTGAAAAAGAAACCAGAAGCAAGCGAACTTCAGTGTCAGTGGGGTGAACAGCTGATGGTGCTGCTGATCCTGGATCAGAACACAAACGGTTCTGACGTGTTCGTCTGCCAGCGTCTTTTTCTGTTTACTCCTTTTACAATATCTGCTGCAGCTTTTCCTTTGATGAGTCTCAATATCATATATATATATATATATATATATATATATATATATATATATGATATTTTTTTTTTATTATTATTTTTTTTATTTTAATTAGATTTATATTCTAGTTCACCAAAGTTCCAGTTTTTCAGAATGAGCCTCATTTCTGTTGTCGTGAGTTTGTCAGTTTTCTCTTTTTACACTTTATATTCTTTATATCGATGGATCGCTGGTAAAATCATTGACTTTGGGGTTAATTGATTTTCATCTGATCTGATGTTTTATTGTTTATGTCTTTGTACTTCCAAATGAAAAACTTCCAACTCGTTAATCATGTTGGCTGAGTTATTGATCGTCTCTGTTCTGTAGAGACGATCAGTGGCTTTATTATTGAACAGTAAACAGTTTGAGGAATCGTCTCCTGAGACTCATATGTTGTTGCGTAGATCAGGCAGAACGTCCAACATGGCGGCGTGTCGTCCCTTGTTGCCGTGGCGACAGCTGGTCCTGTCAGAGTGATGTCACAGGTTTGATTCTGGGTTTTTGTGTTTCAGGTGAAGCCAGAATAAAGAAACCGACCACCAAGACTCCTCCCAAACAAGGTGACACACACACCTGCTCATGGACTCTTCGGTGGAGTCATCACATTAACTAGTACTTACTGATTATTGATTATTGATTATCGATGTGTGTGTGCAGCTCTGCCTCCTCAGATCCTTCAGTTCCCCGAGGACATGAAGATCTTGGCGGGCGAGAAGGTGGAGATCCTCTGCAAGTTCTCTGGAGCTCCGCCCATCAGCTGCACCTGGCTGAAGTTCAGGAAACCAGTGAGAGACGCACACACACACACACACACACACACACACACACGGATTACCTGATGTCTAACCTGAGCTGCATCATTGATCTGTGTGATCAGATCCAGGAGGGCTCGTCTGATATCTCCATCGAGAGCTGTGACAGCAGCAGTAAACTGACCATCTCCAGCGGGCAGCAGGAGCACTGCGGCTGCTACACCATCGAGCTGAGGAACAGCTACGGCCTCCGACAGGCCGCCCTCAACCTCACCATCGTCGGTAGGAAACATCTGTAGCATGTGGAGCCGCAGGCCCACACTGATGAGGTGTCAGCAGACTGACATCAGACCGGCTGCAGGCGCACGCCTTTTATGGACACACTCTGTTGTGAAGTTATAAACAGTGTGTTAACACACACTCGTCAGTATTAACGGAGCCATTCGCCCAAAAAGTCAAACTCAGTCATGATCTCCTGAACAGAGCTGCAGCGCTCTGCTGACCAGCTGAAGGAGCTGAGACCTGATTTAGATCCCCAGATGTCTCGTACAGCCTGCAGCAGAGACGTTACTCACGTGTGCTCGCACTTCAGACGGGGTGATGCTAACACTGTTAGCTCAGCAGCTGCAGTAAAGACTTCAGCCTGGTCTCAGATCAGTCGGGGGTCTCTCAGGTCTCCAGCTCCTTCAGCTGTTGAGGAGACGCTGTTCTGTGTTCATGTGAAGCGAGTTAATGAAGAACTGTTCATTTAACCTTTTATGGTAAAATCATGAAGTCAGTACGTGTTGTATAATCTCCCCTCAGGAGACAACGCTGCAGGTTTGAACTCTGAAGTGTTCTCAGTTCACCTGGATGACCTTTAACCCCCTCAGATAAACCCGACCCTCCGGCGAAGGTCCCTGCAGCCTCAGACATCCGGCGGGCCAGTCTGACTCTGTCATGGTACGGGCCCACCTACGACGGCGGCAGCGCCGTGCAGTCCTACAACCTGGAGATCTGGGACTCAGTGGAGCCGCAGTGGAAACACCTGGTGTCCTGCAACAGCACCTCCTACAACGTCCAGGTGAGTCATCAGCCAGCCCCAAAGCAACATGATCTCATCCTGATTGTTCAGATGAACAGAGCTTTAAACAAAGTGTTTGTCCACCTTCAGAACCTTCTTCCAGAGCGTCAGTATAAGTTTCGTGTTCGGGCAGAGAACATCTACGGAGTCGGAGAGCCGAGTGCTGAATCTGAACCCGTGACTGTCGGACTGGTGGACGACGGTGAGCAAACCTCTGAATCCTTCCAGACCCGAAGCAGCTGAGTCGACCCGGCTGCAGTGAATGTTGTGGCGGTAACATGAGATGTGACTGAACTAAACTGACTAACTGAACTAACTCTGCTGCGTCTGTTCGTCTGACAGACAACCTGGAGGAGGGCGAGGAAGAGGACGACGGTACGACACTCACACTTCCTGTTTACTTCCTGTATTAACCACCGCACACATTAACACACCTGAGAGACACACAACAGGAAGACAATAACACAACATGAAGTAACACAACTTAGTCATTTTAGGTGAAACATTACAGATCGTAGAAAGATGCAGAATAAAAGTCTGCTGTTAAAACTTGTTCTGATTGTTAATCAGTGATTTCTGAATGTTTGTATTGATTATGTGTCATCAGCACGTTAGCTACTTAGTGTTAGCAACATTAACATGAGCTAGCATTAGCAACACACAATGAAATAACATGCAATCACAAAACATGGCATGACATCACACGACACAACCTGACAGCATGACATCATGGCAGGAACCATTCGACCCGTGACCTCTGACCTCTGTGTGCCTCAGACTCAGAGAAGGAGCCGGACTACAGAGACGTGACCATCAGAACAGACGTGAAGGTGAAGGAGCTGTACGACGTGGAGGAGAGGCTGGGAACGTAAGGCTCTGCCCACACTCACCCACAATGCACCTCTGCTTTTGTCTGTTAAGACAAGGGTACGAGTTCATGAAGACGCAGCTTGTGATGAGTCAAAGCTACGCTGCCCTCCAGAGGCCATAACTGAATATCTGGTCCATTAAACAGAAAAGTGTCATTTCTGTGAGCAGTGTGTGTGAAGTTATCAGTAAACAAATGAGCTAGCAACACAGCTGGTAGCTGTTAGCTGGACATCACAAATGAACGTTGATACAAATAATAATAATACAAATAATAATAATACATCAGTGAATCTGTAGTTTTTATTAGTATTATTTGGTTACTCTGTGTTATCATCCTGTAGTGTTTAGGAAACTGTTCCCAGGAGGATTTAGTTTCTGATCAGTTCTGTTTCTACACTTGGAGGTTTGTAAACCTGCTTTGTGTTTGTGCGACAGGGGGAAGTTCGGTCAGGTCTTCAAACTGGTGGAGAAGGCGACGAAGAAGGTTTGGGCGGGGAAGTTCATCAAGGCGTACTCAGCGAAGGAGAAGGAGAACGTGCGGCAGGAGATCGGCATCATGAACAGCCTCCATCACCCCAAACTGGTCCAGTGTATCGACGCCTTCGAGGGCAAGTCTGACATCGTCATGGTCTTGGAGATGTACGTAATGTTTCATCCGTTACATCCTGGTGTCATATGAATAAAACCACAACGTTCACTGAGCTCTGACGCTGACGAGTCACTGAAGTCCTGCTCACACCAGGAAGTGTCACTGAAAAATTCATCTGCAGTCTTTGTGAAATACTGAACCAGCTGGAGAGTTGTGCTGATGACTCACAGTTGGTGGACCCCGTCAGAGTTAGCGAGCTCGGTAGCTGTCAGTAAAAGCATTTAGTGAAATCCTCTTCTTCTCTTTTCTCTGGCGTTAGCATGCTAACCAGCTAGCCCCTAGCTGACAGCGCTCCGAGCTCCTGGTCCATGCAGAGCTAATACGACCACTAGCTGTACAGCTAACTGAGCTTACTAGCTAACAGCAGGTAGCAGCAATTAGCGGTTACTCTGGTGATATGCTGCCCCCTGTCTGTTTAGACAGGGGGCAGCGTGGTGCTGTGACAGGACGCCACCTGTGCAACAAGTCCAGTCGCTCCTAAATATTCCACAGTCAGCTGTCAGTGGTATTATAACAAAGTGGAAGCGATTGGGAACGACAGCAACTCAGCCAGGAAGTGGTCGGCCACGTAAACTGATGGAGCGGGTCAGTGGATGCTGAGGCTCAGAGTGAGGAGAGGTCACCAACTTTCTGCAGAGTCAATCGCTACAGACCTCCAAACTTCATGTGGCCTTCAGATTAACTCCAGAACAGCGTAGAGAGCTTCATGGAATGAGTTTCCATGGCCGAGCAGCTACATCCAAGCCAGACATCAGCAAGTGCAATGCAAAGCGTCGATGCAGTGGTGTAAAGCAGCTCCACTGGACTCTAGAGCAGCAGAGAAGCGTTCTCTGCAGTGATGAATCACACTTCTCCATCTGACGATCTGATGGACGAGTCTGGGTTTGGCGGTTGCCAGGAGAACGGTTCTTGTGTGACTGCATTGTGCCGAGTGTAAAGTTTGGTGGAGGGGGATGATGGTGTGGGGTTGTTCTTCAGGAGCTCGGCTTGGCCCCTTAGTTCCAGTGAAAGGAACTCTGAATGCTTCAGCATACCAAGAGATGTTGGACAGTTCCAGCTCCCAGCTTGGTGTGAACAGTTTGGGGATGTTTCCTTCCTGTTCCAACATGACTGACCTCAACCTGATAGAACACCTTTGGGATGAATCAGAGAGCAGACTGAGAGCCAGGCCTTCCATCCAACATCAGTGTGTGACCTCACAGATGAGCTTCTGGAAGAATGGTCAGAAACTCCCATAAACACTCCTAAACCTGGTGGAGAACCTTCAGAAGAGTTGAAGCTGTTATAGCTGCAAAGGGACCGACGTCATATTAAATACTGTTGAATTCAGAATGAGACGTCACTTAAGTTCATATTTGAGTCAAAGCAGGTGAGCGAACACTATTGGCTGTATCGTGTATTACCTTGTGGTGTCCAGCAGGTGAATATGAAGTTGATTACTGCTAGCAGCTGGTTAGCTTAGCTTAGAGTAAAGACTAGAGACAAGAGGAAACAGCTATAAGCTCACTGATCAACGTGATGCAGTTCACTCTCTAACCCTCAGTGAAACCACAGCTGTAGTTTCAGTCGTCAGTCTTTGAACAGGTGAAACAGACAAGATGTAAAATGTTCAGTGATCTTTGGAGGTGGAAGTAAGAACTGATCCTGCAGCCTGGAAGGACAGAGCTCCCTCTACAAAGTGATGCTGTGGAACGTCTGTGTGAAGAATATTAGTGTTTTTATTGTGAAGTATAAAGCTGCAGCTGCTCGTGCAAACGGAGACAAATGTTTGTGCTCGGAAACTCATTTTCTGGCCAACTATGAGAGGAATCTGAGATCAGCTACTTCCTGTCTGCTAATTTTAGAGCTGAAGGCAGTGATGGACGGATGGCACCACACACACACACACACACAGTAGCAGAACTCTTTGTGCTTTTGTTTTGTGATCATTTCTTGGTGTGAGGAGACGAACAGCAGCTCACAGCCTCAGAGTTAGTTTATAGAGCTGAGACGGAGGATGAACTGTAAAATATCTGCCAACGTGATCAAATCTGGAAAACATCCACAAAGATGGAAAACAGGAAGGAAGCTGTTTACATTCAGACTCTTATTTTGGTGGGGTGTCAGATAACAGTTCAGTCTGATTGAACAGACTTTAGTTCAGTTTGAGTCCAGCAGACACTGAACACGACTCTCTTCCCTCTCTGAGGCCTCGGCTGAGTTCCTGTCACAGTGATGAAACATTAAAAAAGAAAAACTAAGTTCTGCAGTTTGAAGGCGCTGCAGGCCGTCACCATGGTAACTACAGTGGTGGTCCGCCTGCAGCCGGAGCGCCAACGTCTCCTGTGAGTTGTCGTGGTAACACGGTGTGTTTGACCCGTAGGATCTCGGGCGGCGAGCTCTTCGAGCGGATCATCGACGAGGACTTTGAGCTGACGGAGAGAGAGGTGATCAAATACATGCTGCAGATCATCGACGGGGTCAACTTCATCCACAAGCAGGGCATCGTGCACCTGGACCTCAAACCAGAGAACATCATGTGTGTCAACAAGACGGGCAGCAAGATCAAACTCATCGACTTCGGCCTCGCCAGGCGACTAGGTAACCACCGTTAGCATTTAGCTAGATTATTAGCATGACAAAACGATCATTTAGCCGACCGTACCGCTGCGCCCTAATGGCCACCCTAACAGCTATTCTTTATTGATCACCTAATCGATTGATCGATGAATCATTTCAACTGTTTTGACAGAAAGCGCAGGAACTCTGAAGGTTTTGTTTGGGACTCCAGAGTTTGTGGCTCCAGAAGTGATCAACTATGAAGCCATCAGTTACCCGACCGACATGTGGAGCATCGGAGTGATCTGTTACATCCTGTGAGTCTGTCGGCACTCATGAAGCACCAGCGGCTCACCACCTCTGCTTGGTTTGGTTTAGCCTAGCTTAGCTTCATTTTGTTATATTTTTAACTATAAGTTTAAGTATAGCGTCTTTTAGCTTAGCTTCACTTAAACTAGCTAGCTTTATTTCATTGTTTATTTATAATTTCCCTTTAGTTTATCTTTTTATCTCAGCTTCTGGCTTCTTCTAGCTTAACGTCGTTTTAGCTTTGTGTATCCTGGCTTAGTGTAGCTTCATGTCTATAATTCAATCTGGTTCAGTCAGCCTGGTTCAGTCTGGTTCAGTCAGTCTGGTTCAGCCTGGTTCAGTCAGCCTGGTTCAGTCAGTCTGGTTCAGCCTGGTTCAGTCAGTCTGGTTCAGTCTGGTTCAGTCTGGTTCACTCCGGTTCAGCCTGGCTCAGTTCAGTCTGTGTTTGCCATCTTTAGGCTGAGCGGTTTGTCTCCTTTCATGGGCGACAACGACAACGAGACTCTGTCCAATGTCACCTCGGCCACCTGGGACTTTGAGGACGAGGCGTTTGATGAAATCTCTGACACGGCCAAAGACTTCATCACCAACCTGCTGAAGAAAGACATGAAGTAAGAAAACACACCAAGACTTTTATGAGTCAGACAACTCAGAAACCCTGACATCACTTCCTCCTCTCTGACATCACATCCTCCTCTCTGACATCACATCCTCCTCTCTGACATCACTTCCTCCTCTCTGACATCTCATCCTCATCTCTGACATCTCATCCTCCTCTCTGACATCACA
>CAEMYA010000355.1:253841-270815 GCA_903131615.1 Diplodus sargus
GGAGAGGAGGAGAGGAGAGAGGAGGAGTATTCAGCTGTGTGTTCTCTGTGTTTAAATCATGGTGTGTGTGTGTGTGTGTGTGTGTGTGTGTGTGTGTGTGTGTGTCAGAGGACAACCAGTTCCTGGAGTGTTTGGAGTTCGAGCAGAAGACAGAATGTAAGCCGACGTTCAGCTCCGTCATCAAAGACGTGGAGGTGGTGGAGGGCAGCGCCGCCCGCTTCGACTGCAAGATCGAAGGTACGAGAGACAGAAGGTCCATCAGAACATCAGAACAGAGACAGGAGGTCCATCAGAACATCAGAACAGAGACAGGAGGTCCATCAGAATATCAGAACAGAGACAGGAGGTCCATCAGAACAGAGACAGGAGGTCCATCAGAATATCAGATGAGAGACAGGAGGTCCATCAGAACATCAGAACAGAGACAGGAGGTCCATCAGAATATCAGAACAGAGACAGGAGGTCCATCAGAACATCAGAACAGAGACAGGAGGTCCATCAGAACAGAGACAGGAGGTCCATCAGAACATCAGAACAGAGACAGGAGGTCCATCAGAACAGAGACAGGAAGTCCATCAGTACATCAGAACAGAGACAGGAGGTCCATCAGAACAGAGACAGGAAGTCCATCAGTACATTACATGTAGTAACATAAAGTCCAGTTCTGTTGGGTTCCCGTCAGTCGATGGTTCTGTCAGAACGATGGTCATGATGTGAGTTTGGACTCGTGACGTCTGATCAGTAACGAGCTGCTTGTCTCCAGGTTACCCGGATCCAGAGGTGGTTTGGTACAAAGACGAGCAGCCGATCAAAGAGACCCGACACTTTCAGATCGACTACGACGAAGAAGGAAACTGCAGCCTGGTGATTTCAGAGGTCAGAGGTCAACTGCTGCAGGAGAATCGTACTCAGCAACAACAACGATAACGACATCAGATAGAAAGTTCCTGCAGTCTTTATGTGACTGCCAGTAAAATAAGTGAACGCAGGAACATGTTGGACTTCTTGAATAAATGCAGTGGAGTAAAAAAGTCAAACGTTGTCGTGGAAACAGGAAGTTAACGTAGAAAGTTCAGAGAGGTTTAATGTCGGCCATTTTGTAATGGCGGTGATGATGTTTTGATCCCTGCAGGTGTCGGGCGACGACGACGCCAAGTACACAGTGAAGGCGGTGAACAGTCTGGGGGAGGCGACGTGCACCGCCGAGCTGCTGGTGGAGGTGATGGCTGGAGAGGAGGAGGAGGAGGAGGAAGAGGAGGAGGAAGAGGAGGAGGAGGAATAAAGCAGAGTTGGTCTGGACTCCCACAGGAGGAGGAGGAGCAGGAGGAGCAGGAGGAGGTGCTCCTCTTCAGACCTGAGCAGGAAACAAACCCACGTTTAACAGATTGTGTTGTGATTGGAGGAGCAGGTGGGCGGGGCTTGTAATGAACATGTGATGACTCCAACATCATTTATTCATCACAGACCCCGCCCACCTGACGCCTGTGGAGAACAGAAGCCCCGCCCCTCTCAGCTTAGCCTTCATTCATTGGTGGGTTTCCTCCAGCAGAACTCCATCATGAAGACTGAAATTGAAACAGGAAATAATCGAGTTACACAAAAACAACATTTGCTTTGATAATATGAATAAATCCAGATGTTTCAGCTCCACGCGAAGGCGTGATGATAAATACATAATGAAGGTTTAATCAGTAACGTTCAGCTCCCGTCTCACCAGAGACTCATGGGAGATGTAGTTGTTGTAGTCGGGACTTCAGCTCTGTTTACCTGAACCATGACTAACCTACTGTACGTGGACCGGACCTGCTCCCTGTGGCAGTCCAGCTGAGGAGCAGGATGGTAGCAGAGAGGAAGAAGAGCTTCATATTCACAGAGTTCGGTCACGCAACAATAGAGAGGCTAACTGTCATAACGTTAGCACTGAAGCTAACAGTGTGCTGAAGACAGCAGGGACGACGGTTTCATGTTTGTTCATCAACTGGCTTCAGGGTCCAGAGTTCAGAAACACCATGATACAACTAATGTCTCGTATCAGATCAGGTCAGTTCATTAAAAATGAACCAGTTGATCAATTAAAGCTTCGTTCACCAGCAGCATCAGCACTCAGGGCTGTGAGAAGGGATTTCAAAGAGCACTTCAAACACTAACATCAGATAGCACCTCATTTCAGACAGAAACACAACGATGCTGACGTTCGTTAGCTCAACACTTAATTAAAATGAGCTAGTTAGCAGCTGTGTGGAGAAACTTAAAAAAGGTCTGAACATCCAAACAGTTTAAGAAGAAAGAACTCCAATAAGTCTCTAAACTGGGCTAATTAGTGGATCAAATGAAGGTGTGGGCTAACAGCAGACGATGGTTAGCTAACGTCCCCAAACTATAGTTGGCAAATAAACATTAGCTAGTTAGCAGCAGAGATTTACATGTCAGCTAACAGCCCCTTAACAAACATTGGCTAATGTGAAGAGTTAATTAAAAGTTGTAGCTGGTCAGAATACAACTTCTACACAATGAGTGAGCAGCTAATGACATTAGCACAGCTGCTAGCATGTTTTCTATATCTGAAATCATTTCATTGATTAGCACGTTCCGCTCACCGTGTTAGCCTCAGCTACAGTTGAAGGAGTTGAAGTTTACATCAGCCGTGATGCCAGCGTGACCCGGCTCTGTGATAACCGGCTCGGTCAGAACCAGCGTGACCCGGCTCTGTGATAACCGGCTCGGTCAGAACCAGCGTGACCCGGCTCTGTGATAACCGGCTCAGTCAGAACCAGCGTGACCCGGCTCTGTGATAACCGGCTCAGTCAGAACCAGCGTGATGATAAATTATAAAACCAGAACCAGTTTTGTACCCAGCTGCTCTCCGTGCTGAGCTGAGTCAGTTTGTCGTCTTTGAGCACTTTTTCTTTTGTCTTGTTTGTATTTTTATTTTGTTTACCCGACCTTCCAGCTGGACTCAGCCGGGCCTTAGCCGTGAGCCTTAAAGCAACACGGTGACGGTTTAACCAGCGTCACAGTGATTTGAATTTCTTCTACCAGACATTTGTCACATTGTGGGACAGAACCGGCCGTGGACCTAAAACAGATGTTTGTCAGCACTTAAACATGATGCCACAGAACTAAATCGTCCACAGCCGAGTCAGAACTCATAGCTCTACAGACACTACTCCAGATCGGACTCAAGGATTCTGTCATTTCCAGAATTTCACCTTCTATTTATGAGACTTTACCTGAAAATCAAGAAATCCATTTCTTGTAAATAAGATAATTGAGGGCTGTATTGTTCTGAGTCAACAGGACATCATGTCACAAATGGACCTCAGTTTGTTGTATGGTTCTGATTGGATCTCTGACAGCAGCTTCTGGAGCCGTTCTGTCCCGCGGTGTGATGAAGTCTCTGGTGTGTTAACTCGTTCACGCTGAATCTTTAAACTTTATATCTTTTTCTCCTTTTTCCACATTCCAGCTGTTTGTTTGTGCTTTAAAACAAAAAAAGGCTGAAAAACCAAAGAATCATGTTAAAGAATCACAGGAGTGTGTTTGTGTGTGTGTTCATGTCGGAACCTGAAACCTTAAAGTTGGGCCGGTTTGTGTTCTGTTGGTTTTTCAGAATGTTTTATTTTTAGACTTATTTAATGCACAGATTCATAATTATATTATTATCATTTGAGCATCCGTCTCCTCTGAGATCTTCTCGTCAGCACTCTGTCACAGTTAATACGACCCCACACTCCCAGACTGAGTTGTTTTGTATTAGATGTATGTAGATTATATTTCTCTAATTTTTATAAATATATCAGTTTGATGAACTGCAGATGTAAGAGAACACTACGACTGTAGTTACTCACAGAAACTAAATAATAATAAATTTATCACAAAACCAAACAGCTGCTGTTGTTTCCTGTGTTTTTCATGTGAAGTCATTAGATCATTCAATAAATCATTTCATAGATCATTATCGATAAATGTGTCTTCTTTTCATTTGACAGCTTTTTAAATACAAACATTTTCTTTCAGATCTCCTGAAGTGTTTTTGTGTCTGTCGTCTGTTTCTAATGATCTATAATGATTTAATGATTTTAAACATAGTCTCATATTTTAAAGACGTGTGATTTGACACATCCAGCTTCAGGAAAGATCAAATTAAAACAGAATACGGTTGGAATAAATATGAAATTAAACTTCCCTCTCTACTTCTTAAAGCGAGGGTCTACAATCCTGGAGAGCTAGCAAGCACCTAAGTTCCCCCGCCAGCGCTCCGTCCAAAGCCACGCCCCCACAAACCTGAACGCAGCTGGCAGTGGGACTCAGCAGGAGAAGGAGGCTGCTGAAGATTCCCGGCATCAGTGAAACGTGACGTGTGTACGCGCGGAGGAGGGAGGGACGGAACGAGACATGAAGGCTTCTGAGTTTTTTCTATCCGGGCCGGATGGCACGGATTGGTCCTGCAGCCGCTTCCTTTTTCCGAATACATAATGTATTGATTACTCTCAGGATAGCAGGATCATTTCACCCGGTATAACAAATGTGTTTCTGAACAACATTACAGACCCGAGCTTTAAGTTTGCATTAGCAATAAACACGGCAGAGAAAAAACGGCCAAAATCACAATGGAGTTTGGTGCACAGAGCAAAACACAACGTCCATCACGGATTTAATTGGATGTAATTAAAGGATTCTGTTCCAGCCGAATTCACCTCAAAACTTAACAGTTAAATGAGACCTCTTCAGCTTCTGTTCAGAGTTATTTCAGAAACATTTGAGGCAAACACAAATCTCACCGCCATGAGATGGAGGCTGGCTCCATTTTAACCCGCAGGCAACATGAAGGTAGTTAGTATGTGGAGCTCTGATATATGAAGGAACATCACCTGGGCTGATTACCTGAGATCTGTAGGTACTAACTGATCTGTACACCTCCCACACAGACATGAATACACCTGTACTGAGCAGGTAACTGGGCACATAAAGCAGAATCATACAGAACAGTTTACTCACCGTGTTCGTGTCCTCAGAGAAGAGCAGCAGGGACCAGAGTGACACTCTGTCAGCCATTATTATCACATCTGAGGTTTTGGAGGGAAATGCTCTGACTTCATGCGGAAACGAGAGACCCCGCCCCTTTTGGCGCGCACCATCTGGATTCATCAGAAACTCTGTGGGCGGGGCTTATTTTGCATGGTTTACTGGATGCAACCAGAGGGTCATTAAATTGTGTAATGCTGTTTACAGCAGGATTTGAGGGGGATGGGGGGGGATGTTGTCCCCCTTGTTAACCTGCCATCACTCTCCGTCCGTTAGCAGCAGATAGTTTGTTACAAATCACAAGCGGTCACGATCAGCTCCGGCGCACAGTGGAGTCCAGCCGGGCACGGCTGCTTTGCGATCCGGCTGTCTGGTTTATCTTTCACGAAAGCCGCAACAAGCTGCACAGAGCAGATCGCGCCAACAGGAAGTCAGAGACACAGGAAATTCATAGAGCAGCCGGCCAATTTTCAAAATAAAACTCTGGACAGACTCCTGATTGTGTAAAAACGAAAAAATGACCAAATCAGCAAAAGTTTGCCAAACCCCAACCCAAAATGTTGCTTTTTGTTAGCATTTCTAAGTGTGTCTGTTCAGAACATGGTGACTTATGTTATGTTGCCAATTGTTGTGCTGGTTTATAGTTTAACCATTAGTGAGGCAGCTGTTACATTTCCTGACACCGGCTGTTTTATCCCCCATTGAAACGCACTCTGCTGGGCAAACTGTGTCATTACACCAACTTTTAAATTACACAAAGCATGTTTTTCTGCATCATACTTTCTGCATCATATCATACTATAAATCTAAGGCTTTAAAACCTTATAAATCAGCCGATAAATCAATGAAAGCAAACACCGATGAGTCGGTCGGACTCTGCTATTTTGCACAATGTTCATTGTGTCCTTCAAGGAATTTAGACGGTAAAAAATTCCAAGGGGTCATGTAACTTAAATTAACCCTGTTTTTAGTGTGTTGTGAGAAACATGAGAAAACCTGCCTGAATAAACTCAGTTCACTGCTACAATGTAAAGGTGAATATGCTCATTACTTTAATACAGTTATAAAAAGACAGTTGTAGTGGGGAGAGAAGGAAGACAGCTGGATAAAATGGAAACGTAGAATTAGAAATGTCACGTTATGGTTCAGGTGTCCTGTAATGTCCTTTGGGAGGTGTGCAGGTGTGTCGGGGCAGGATGGTGCTCCCATTGGACCATCTCCCCCCTGTTAGAAATTAACAAATCACCTGCTGGCTGTTTAGCTCGGTTGGTAGAGCAGAAACTTTACCTTGACTTTGAGTTCCAGTCCTGGTCAAGATTCTTTACTGAATCCTGTTTCCTGTCATTACTCAATCTGTTTTGTTAAAAGAGGCAATTATTTTTATTTTTTTTTAAAATATCAATATCAACCAACTCAGAGAAACAATTGTTAATAGGATTAAATAGGGCACTAGTACATGTTATGTATATAAGAATCTATTCCTACTTTTGTATGATAATGTTTCTTTTGTACTACTATTATTGTTTATTGTTAAATTCAGATTCAAATTAAATTCAGCGCAACAGTCAAAGTTTATCGTTTATTGTATATCTTGCATGTATTTGCTCCTTCTCCTTCCTCGTCCGTCTTCTCTCCTCCCGTTTCAAATGAAGACACTAAAACTTCTTTGAGCATCGGATGGAGGCGAGAACGATGCACCTCATCACGTGATGGATGTATGACGTAGACTATCATCGTTGTTGATGGGAACCTTTATAGACCACAGACGTTAAGGACCAATTAAGGTTTTACATTTTCCCCCCAAAAACGGGACAAGTTGTGTCCCAGGAGAGATTAATATTCCTGGGACAGCTGAACAATTCTGGGAAAAACGGGACGGATGGCAACTCTAGAAATGACGCTCTGATATTTATCCTTGTTGTCTCTCTGGCTCGGTCCAATTCTGTGTTTTTACGCTGCTTTTCTTCATCAGTCTTCTTACTTCTTCTCTTTGACGTGGGCGATGGTGGGACATGTTTCTGCTCTGTTGTTGTTGTCTGTTCTCCGCCGTTGTTTACAGTTTGAGCTTGAATGTATCTGTCCAGGTGAGAGCAGGCGCTGCACCTGTGTGGGGGAGGGGGGCTGCCAGCAGCGTGCACGAGAGTGATTGACACTTCTCAGACACGCCCCTTGGCTCTGATTGGTTGTATTGAGCCGGGAGCGGTGGATTCTTGCCTGTATCTTATTCTGCTGTCAGATCATAATGACAGTTTTAGCAAATGTAACAAAAACATAGTTACAGACTGTAGCTTTAATGAATCATGAAATGTAGGAAAACTCACAAGTGACTTTAAATGAAATACAGAAAACTGGAAATAAAACAAAGTAAAGATGCATGAAAGTTTAACTCAGCTCAGCTTCAGACAGCTGGTGGACGTTACAGCAGGATGAGTTCTGTTGCTTTTATAAAACAGATTGACACATTATTATATAAATACTTCTGATATAAACCTTCACATTGTGAGCAGTGATAGTTGTAATGTAAAATAATGTTGTAAATTCAAATAATATATAAAACTATCAAATGTATGATGTCTCTGACTCTTAAATATAAAGAAACATGACTGCAGCTGATTTGTCTTCTTTCTAAGTTTAACATTGAGTTGTTAAGATATAAAGATGATTGTATCCCTGTGAGTATAACATATGTTACTACCTTTCAAGGCTTCTTTAATTTAATTTAATGTAATTTTAATGTAATTTTATTCAATTGTATTTTATTTTCTGTTATTTGATTTAATTTAATTTGATCTAATTGTATTCTATTTAGTTTTCTGTTGTACAATGTAATGTAATTTGATTTGATTGAACTGATTTAACGCACTTTAACAGACTGCAGGGCGGTCGGCTGATGTGACGGACTGTGATGCTCCTCCTGGCCGCAGGCGGCGCTGCGCTGCCTGCTGACACTCAAACAACATTCAACAACAGGAAACGGACATCTGAGCATGCGCGCTGTGTCAGCTGTGTGGACAACTTGGTTGCGGAGTTAAAAAGTAGAACCGAGCCGCCGCTTTTTATTTTGTGTTGTGTCTCCGGGACTCGATGGCCGGAACCGCGCTCAAGAGACTCATGGCCGAGTATAAACGTGAGTTAGCGAACCAAACAGTGTCGTCACACCGCCTTCAGCCAATAGGAGAACTTGTGACGTTAGCAAACAGGCTAAGCTAACAGTCACGTCAGCTCCTGTAATCCTCCGTTGCCAAACCTCCTTTAAAAAATCAGCTCTTAAAATGATTTATTTTTCCCTCCGCAGTGTCGCTCATGTATTGCAACATAGTTTGTAAAGAATGATGAAAGGGTGAAATGTTACGATCCGGCTTCATTAATATTCATCTAGCAGCTGTCACCGCAGTAAAATAACATTATATAATGTGTTTGTGTGGCTCGTCGGCGCACAGCGGGATGTTTTTAACTTGGATGTTAGCGATGAATCTTCAGGAACAAGCGGTCGCTTTCTAAAACTAAGATGTATTTATCATAAACAATATTCAGTGAAGCTAATTCTTCTATGACGAATTATACATTATTGGTTAATAAAGCACTGTAAACCGTTGTGATTCCCAGCGACGCCGTTAAATATTGCCAATCCTCTTGATATGATCATTTTAATAGTTTTTTAGATTAAGTTTGGTACATCTGGGTTTAGCGGGGCTAGCCTTGCCCACTCGATTAGCGAGGAGGATTGGGAGATTAGCCATTTAATTAGACTAACATGTAGTCGTGTTTTGGCAGATTAGTGTGCTTATTAACTTAATTAGTTTGAATGTAAGCTGCTAGGTGCTAGTTGTGGTGCTAATACTGTTGTTAGCTTGTCAGTCTGTTAGCAGCTGTTACGGCCCCCAGTAGTTTTTACTGTTAGCATGTTAGCTCAGTTAGCGACACTCGTGTTTCTGTTCTGTGCTTCTCTTTATTTAAACCAGAGAAGTAGAATTAAACTGACAGCAGAAACGGGTTCAGTCACCTGATAAATACTGTTTACCTGCGAGGAAAAGGTCAGAGGTCACAGCGTCTTTACCTGTGTGTGTGTGTGTGTGTGTGTGTTCTGTTCCAGAGCTGACTCTGAACCCACCTGAGGGGATCGTTGCAGGTGAGACCAGTTGTGTTACTGAGGAAGCCTCGGCTCATTAATGATGATTATTGTCTTCATTCACTTTAGAAACTGAAGCTCACTGAGATGTTTTATTTCTTCAGTTTGTTGTGATATAAACCAGATTCTCACATTAAGATGCTGAACTGGGTCACACAAAAGATTGATGATCAGAATAGTTGCTGATTAATGAACACAGTGATTCACTAATAGTCTCGATGTGGATCTCAGAGGTGTTTGTGCTGTTGTGTTTAATATAGTTTGTGTGTGTTTGTTTCAGGTCCAGCCAACGAGGAGAACTTCTTTGAATGGGAGGCTCTCATCATGTGAGTACAGACTGCATGTCGGTGAAACGTCTCGGTCCATACATGAAATACTCATGATAGATAACACGTGTGGGAACAGCTGGTCACAGCTGAGAGGACACTGGCAGTCTGAGGCGGCAGTAATGAGGAGGAATAATAAACGTGTTCACTCATTATGTTTCAGAGCTGTTTGAGCTTTTTGCAGGTCCAAATATCTTCTATTGTGAGTCATGTTGCTTGTTCTGCTGCTCTGATTTCATGCTGTGACCAGCAGGTGTCAGTGTTCCCACACTAACAGGTGAGCTCAGAGGAGAACATGGGATTCTGATTCTCTAAGAAATCAGCAGATCAGACTTGATTTACAGCTCGTTAAGATTCTAGTCCGTTAATCGAAATGGTTGTTTGTCTGTGCAGAGCCTCCAGACAAGACTGAGGGTTTAACAACTGTCTGGCTCAGCTTTTGGATTGATTTTAGATTAATTATTTATCTTATAAAACACCAGAAATAACAGAACATAAGTGTCTGTTTTTGGTTCATTAATCCCAAAACAGTTTATGTGAATGATTTGTTTTATCTGAACTGCAGTCAGGAAATGTCGGTAAGAGACGAGAGAGTCTCGTTGTGTTTAAACGCCTCGTCAGGCTGACAGACCGTCCAACACCTAAACACATTCAGTAGGTAAAATTAAAAGTGTGAAATGGATTTTCAATATGCTCATTGACCAACTCTCATCCAATGAGTAGACTAATTCATTGATTAATTAATTTAGTCTTTATTTTTACAGTAGGAAATGACCAGTAAGACACGTCTGCTGTCAGTCAGAGCAGGTAGAAGCTGCAGTGAACGTGATGTCAGTGAAGGCAGCAGCTGGTGTCGAAATGAGCCTCCTGCTGCTCTTCTTCTTCTCCTTCTTCTTCTTCTTCTCCTTCTTCTTCTTCTTCTTCTCCTTCTTCTCACTGTTGTTGTTGTTGCGTGCCAGCAGTTTCAGTCTCCCTTCAATTTAACCTGCAGCTCATTCACAGGTGAACACATTCCTGCTCAGTGTGACATCATCGCCACACCATCCCATAATTACCTGAGACAATCGTCAGGGTTACCTCCTCTCTGTCCTTTATTTGGTCTGTTCTGACTCAGACTGTCGATAAAGTTTCATCAAACTGACTCTTGTATAAGAAGGTGTGTGTGTGTGTGTGTGTGTGTGTGTGTGTGTGATCAGATATTCAACATGAAGTCTGATAGTAAAGTTGTGATGATAAAAATAATCCTCCCTCTGATATCGATCACTGACTCTGTGATGAGGCTGATCAGAGGTCCTGAGGCAGAACTGGTTCTGGACACACAGATGAATGAAGGGAAGTAAAAGTCCAGATGAAGTGTCCCGGTCCGGTTCCACCAGAACAGAGTTGGTGCTTCTTCTCTGTGAGAAACCTTTAAACACCCTGCAGGACTGCTTCAACCTCCGCTTTGACCAAAGGCCTAAAAACACTGTCTGACTGCTAGAACTGGTTCTTTGAGCACTAAAATAATCTGAAGGAGGTCTAGAACCTCCCACTGACCTCAACAACTTCCAGAAGAACCACTAGATCATCCACAAGCCTCTGACGGGACAGCCAGAACTCCCAAGGGACCCGTGGAACCTTCTAGACTTTAGTTGTAGCCAACAGCTAACTGAATCCATGGCAACATTATACTTCCTGTTTACATCCTACAAAGCATCATGGGAACTGTAGACAAATTGTGTTGTGTCTCTGTGTCTCAGGGGTCCTCAGGATACGTGTTTTGAAGGCGGAGTGTTTCCAGCCGTGCTCAGCTTCCCCTCTGATTATCCTCTCAGTCCTCCGAAGATGAGGTTCACCTGCGACATGTTCCACCCCAACAGTGAGTCGACACTTGTGTTTCATGTCTGTCTGTACTTGGAGGTTCTGGTTCTGTACTTGGAGGTTCTGGTTCTGTACTCGAGTGTCTGTTCATGTCACTTCTACTCCGCTACATCTCAGAGGGAACTAATGCAGTTTTTACTCCACTACATTTATCTGACAGCTTTAGTTACTTTACTTTGATTTTAGACTGACGTCACTGTCCTGAGTGACCTTAAACCAGTCATGTGACCTTAAACCGGTCATGTGACCTTAAACCGGTCATGTGACCTTAAACCGGTCATGTGACCTTAAACCAGTCATGTGACCTTAAACCGGTCATGTGACCTTAAACCAGTCATGTGACCTTAAACCAGTCATGTGACCTTAAACCAGTCATGTGACGCCTCAGTAACACCAGAATGTGCTGAGACTCTGGGTTTGACTCTGAACCCGTCATTTGACGAGTCACAACCTGCCTCACAGCTCTGCTGCTGTTAGCATGCTGTTAGCATGTTGTTAGCATGCTGTCATTAGCGCTTTGATTAGTGGGCTGAAGTCTGAGCGATGATGTCACAGCAGAAACGGTCTGAGCACGCTCAGTACTGATTAGAGGACGGGACACTTGACTTGAGCCGTTATCATCATCATCATAATCACACACCAGCACACACCAGCACACACACACACACACACACCAGCATGGCCCTGAGCTGAACTTCCTGCTGTAACTGTATCGTCTGATCCTCCATCAACAAACAGCAGCAGATGAAGATAAAACACGTGAAGAAGAAGACTGAGTCTCTGCTGAGTCCAACATGTCTGCTGATGTTCCTCTGAGCTTGGTCACAGGGACAAATCTTCCCTCTGACCGTTGCTGCGGTGCACCTTCCGCTCTGACAGCAGGTTGATGGTTTGATTCCCGCTGCAGCACCGACTCTTAAACCTGCAGCTGTCAGAGAGCATGAAGCACCTCCATGACAGGAAGCCAGCAGGAAACACTTATCACCGCCTGATAAGTCGCTGCTCTGTCAGATGTTTGATGGCAGCTCGAGCCAGATTCACTGATAATCTCTGGTTTCACCTGACAGACACGCATGTTTGTTCTTCTGTCAGTGTGAAACTACAGACTGGATACTATTTTTACATTTCTTGCACTTCTTAAAAAAACCTCCAAAGAAGTCACTGCAAGTGTTGAAAAGATTGTCTTCACCCTCAGTGAAAGTCTCCAGGTCCATGTTGTCCTCCACACAGCTGTCACCTGCCAGACGAAAGCTGTTGTTAGTTTCTGACTCGTCACTCAGGAGAACAGTCGTCACGTTCAACTGGAGAAACAATCAATTTCACAGAAATAGATTTACTTTCAACAAGAAGTGTATAAATAAACCAACTGGTTCAAGATTGTACAGACCTCCTCCCTGACGCTAACCATTCACTCCTCCTGCTCCTGCTCCTCCTGCTGTAGTCTATCCAGATGGCCGGGTGTGTATCTCCATCCTCCACGCTCCGGGTGATGATCCGATGGGCTATGAGAGCAGTGCAGAGAGGTGGAGCCCAGTCCAGAGTGTGGAGAAGATCCTGCTGTCGGTGGTCAGCATGTTAGCAGGTACGTAGCTGCCTCGTCACGTGGACAGAGCGCGACACATACTGGACTTTAAAGTTGAACTAGAACCCACCAACAGTGCAGAACCGAGTTCTCTTCCAGACAGCTCAACAACCACTCACACCTGAGCGCACCTAGTCTGAGCAGCCCACATTAAACCAGATCACAGTGATCTCCAGGAGGCACAGACGCTGCTTTCAAAACTCAGGCATATAAATAAAAATCTTGGTGTCTAATGTCCTGTGTCTCCTCTCTCCTCTCCTCTCCTCTCCTCTCCTCTCCTCCTCTCCTCCTCTCCTCCTCTCCTCCTCTCTCCTCCTCTCCTCTCCTCTCCTCTCCTCCTCTCCTCTCCTCTCCTCTCCCCTCTCTCCTCCTCTCCTCTCCTCTCCTCTCCTCTCTCCTCTCTCCTCTCCTCTCCTCTCTCTTCTCCTGTCAGAGCCAAACGATGAGAGTGGAGCAAACGTCGATGCCTCTAAAATGTGGCGGGAGGACAGAGAGCAGTTTTACAAACTCGCCCAGAAGATTGTACGCAAGTCTTTGGGCCTTTAGAGATGATGTCATCACCCTGCGACGGCAGCCAGCACTCTGTGTTTGTGTTTACTTCAGGGACACTCGTCCTTCCTCCTCCGCTGCCTTTTCACTCAGAACACTCACTGACTGTCATCCTCCTCATCACCATGGAAACCAACAAACACACACACAGAGTGCTGCGAAGACGGACGGATCAATAAACTGATTGATGGACGTCACAGATGTTTGGATCAATCAGAATCCAAATGTCGAGAAACTTCAAATTTACAACATGTCGAGAGAAGAAGAAGAAAACTGCTCTGTGATTGGTTGAGAGTGTCATGAGATCATCATCATCATCATCATCATCATCATCACCTGTACGGACGTTTCACAGCGACAGCAGCAGTCAGTCGGCCAATCAGATGTGTAGAGCAGCCTCAGCATGAACTATTATTATTATAATTATTATTATCATCATCATCATCATCAGGTCACAGTCAACACTGATGACAATCAACAGCAACAATCAATAATCAAAGACATAAAACTGATAGAAACTACAGAGAGAAACGGTGCGTTCAGTGTTCCTCAGCAGAAAACAGTGAAGATGTTTATGAGTTAAACGTCTGTCCACGTTAGTGTTCATATCTTATTTAACATCACATTAGTGTTAATTTGCTGCAATGAAGACTATTAATAGAACATGAGTTAAAACCGTTGTTTCACTGAACGGATACTTCATGAAAAATAAATGAAAACAACCTTTAATTATAAAATCTGTCTGATTCTTATAAGTCAGAATTATTAAGACTTTTTCTTTATTAATCTTTGTCAGTTTTCGATGTGACCTCTGGTTTTATTGAGCTAACGATGAGCAGACATGGATAAGAGATAAATGATGAGAGATGATAAACTGCGTTGCCGTGATGTTTCCTGCTGCTGTCACTCTGAAACAGCTGATGAGTCTTCAGGAGCGTCTCTCAGTCGGACTTTATGCACTTTATCTCTTCCAGAGGACGAATCTCTGCGTCTGGAGCTTCAGAGGAGCCTCGTCTTTATTTTTTTAAAAGAAGCTGGAAGTTCTTAGTCTGGTTTCTGTTGACGGGATGATGGAGAGGAAGTTTTAGTGTGAAGAGTTTCTTTTAATTTGAAAGTACTTAACAACAATAAACTGATGGAAGAAAAACAGACGTGTGTCGTTCATCTGTCGGTTTTTACTGAAACAGGTCTTGATACATGTTTTATGTGTGTTTATAAATATATATCAGATACTTTAAGACTCGAGTGTCTGGGTGACTGTCACTTTTACCAAAGCAACACTTTGACACCACATCATAATCAGTAACAATATAATTAACTTAAAATATGATGTAAGTTCAAACTCTAAGAGAAAACAACAGGATGATGTGAAGAACAAACATGTAAAGAGATAAATACTGAACGATGCTTTCAGGAAGTCAGTTTGTTGTACACTCGGTAACCATGGCAACTGGTTTAAGTGCTTTCACTTCAGCCTCAGATTAACAATTCTCCATGGCAACAGCAGCTGAGGCTCATGGGTGTTGCAGTGTGTAGAGATATAAATCATAGTGTGTAATAACTTAAAATCGTCATGTAAAGTTTGTAGAAATATAAAGTAAAGAGAGAAATGACAGCAGGGAGACATACCTGAGACAGGTGACCTGTGTGTGTGTGTGTGTGTGTGTGTGAGAGAGAGAGAGAGAGAGATCACAGCAGCTTCCTGTCTCGACCTGCCCCTCTAACAATAACACACACATCAAAGAAACTCCACCATCAGTTACTGTCAGTGTGTGTGCACAGACGGGCCATTAGTGCGCTAAAACTGTGTGTTTACAGACACTCTGTCATTACTTGTGTGTGTGTGTGTGTGTGTGTGTGTGTGTGTGTGGTTAGGTATTAAAGCAGAAGCTGTGGACTCACTGTAGTTCTGTTGGTAAATAAAGATTGCACACAGATGAATGAGATGACGGATTAAATGATTAAAAACTGGACGTTTCTAAATTCACAGAAACATTAATAATTGATTGTGCTAATACTGCCACTCACAGCAATAATCATTTAATGATGTGATGCTAACAAAAGCTCGCAGGCTAACTTATGTTTGAGCCACAATCATGTCAAATTGAATTTTATTGTCATGAAGTCCCCAAAAACAAACCTGCTGGAATCTAAACTGAACAATCACAAGGTGAAACATTAGCTTACCAGCTAATAATGTACCTCCGCTAGATGGAAATGTCCATTCATGCAGAGCCATGTCAAGCACGTGGTTAGCCTAGCTTAGCGCAAACACTGAAGACCAGCAAAAGAGAAAAATGGAAAATGTCAGCCACAATAATCATAAAACAACCTTTGAGATGCTGTTTTGACTGCAAACAGAGATAGCAACAATACAGCGGGAACATTAAGCTAACATTAGCTGTGTTACTAATTTCCTGATTCTAGTCTAGCTTAGCATGAAGCGGGAAGGTCGGCCCAGCTCCATCCAAAGAAATGAGATAACATCTCTGCTAAGTCAAATTATTAATTGATTGATTGCGTCTATGTGTGTTGGAATTAACCCTAACCCTATGGAATTAACAAATAAGAAAAATGTTTTCATTAGTTTTCTGGCTGATGATGACGATGACGTCACCTCAGAACTGTATCGTGCCAAGACGGGCTGCAGAGAACATTGACGCACCGACACGTCACGGACACGGAGGGAAGCCGCTAAACACAAAGTTAAGAGAGAAAAGAGAGCAGACAGAATAAAACATGGAACTGATCCGCTATTCAACAGTTTTCACAACTCGACTCTGGCAAAGATCCAAAGCTGTCGGAGAGGACGACAGAGTAACGGCGCTCCTGAGTCACCACAGAGAAGATGGCGGACCCGCTGGGGGTCAATGTTCAGGTTAGTTTATCACTAACACTTTCAGTGGACTATCTGAACCGGGTGGTGGTTTGTGTTAAACCAGATATAACCAGACTATTAACAGAGCAGGTAAGTGTATCTGGCTTCACTGCTGATATTATCGCATCTAACATGATGAATTAAAGGTTTAATTCGACCAAATCAGATTCACCAATGTTAGAACAGAAAAAAATACCAGCAAGAAGGTTTGTGGTTTGTTATGTAGTGTCTGTCTGCTTTAAATGAAGTGTGTTTCATGAGAATATAATAAGTGTTTATTTAAAGGGAGTCTGGTACATTAGGCCACGCTGTTGATGTATGTATGTATGTATGATTAAACTAAAATAACATGTTCCTAAGAATAGTCTGCGTGGGAGAGTCCTACATAGTGTGGGAGTGTCCTACATAGTGTGGGAGTGTCCTACATAGTGTGGGAGAGTTTTACATAGTGTGGAAGAGTCCTACATAGTGTGGAAGAGTCCTACATAGTGTGGGAGTGTCCAACATAGTGTGGAAGAGTCCTACATAGTGTGGGAGAGTTTTACATATTGTGGAAGAGTCCTACATAGTGTGGGAGTGTCCTACATAGTGTGGATGAGTCCTACATAGTGTGGGAGTGTCCTAC
>CAEMYA010000355.1:270991-283408 GCA_903131615.1 Diplodus sargus
CATAGTGTGGAAGAGTCCTACATAGTGTGGGAGAGTTTTACATAGTGTGGAAGAGTCCTACATAGTGCGGGAGTGTCCTACATCGTGTGGGAGTGTCCTACATAGTGTGGAAGAGTCCTACATAGTGTGGGAGAGTTTTACATAGTGTGGAAGAGTCCTACATAGTGTGGGAGTGTCCTACATCGTGTGGGAGTGTCCTACATAGTGCGGGAGTGTCCTACATAGTGTGGGAGGGTCCTACATAGTGTGGGAGAGTCCTACATAGTGCTGGAGTGTCCTGCATCGTGTGGGAGTGTCCTACATAGTGTGGAAGAGTCCTACATAGTGCGGGAGAGTTTTACATAGTGTGGAAGAGTCCTACATAGTGTGGGAGGGTCCTACATAGTGTGGGAGTGTCCTACATAGTGTGGAAGAGTCCTACATAGTGTGGGAGAGTTTTACATAGTGTGGAAGAGTCCTACATAGTGTGGGAGTGTCCTACATCATGTGGGAGTGTCCTACATAGTGTGGAAGAGTCCTACATAGTGTGGGAGAGTCCTACATCGTGTGGAAGAGTCCTACATAGTGTGGGAGTGTCCTACATAGTGTGGAAGAGTCCTACATAGTGTGGGAGTGTCCTACATAGTGTGGAAGAGTCCTACATAGTGTGGGAGAGTTTTACATAGTGTGGAAGAGTCCTACATAGTGCGGGAGAGTTTTACATAGTGTGGGAGTGTCCTGTATATCAGCAGCTCAGAGAACTGAACCAGAACCAGCAGTGGGTTAGGGGTTAGGGTTAGAACTGCAGTCGTCAGTATGAGCAGATAGATTTATTGTGATGTTCATCTTGTTCAGGACCTTTTCTGACCCAGTTGGCTCCATGTTGGTTCTGGTGCCGTGCTGATGAGACGATGTAGTTCACTGAGCTTTAACACGAAACTGCATGAGATTTGACTTTAATTACAACAAACTGACAAGCATCATGTATGAGATTCTGACCCAGTTCAGACCGGATTAGTACTTTATCTGTCTCTCTTCAGTCACTACAGACAAAAGTTTGATCAGTATGGTCCATGAAGGGCCCGGATGAGGCTTGACTTCCTTTTCGTTTGGTAAAACATGCTGAATTCAGATGTGTTCTGTTCTCATCCCGGACCATCATCACCCGGGTCTACAAACATGGGTGGTACAGATGTGAGATATCCTCCAGCATCAGATCCGGCTGCCAGATTTGCCTCAGCACTCGGTTCATTCAGTGCATCAGGCTGGATTCTGGGGCCTCAACCACCAGCTGTGCCGGATTTGGACCACAGCTGGGCCGACAGAATCAGGGTAAGTTCCCTCACGTGTGTATATACTGTATATATATGAGCCTTTTGTTCTGGTTCTGCTGTTCCTGGGCTTTATCACAGATTAATCACCTGTCGGCTCTCTGGAGGATTTTCTTTGAGAAACACTTAGTGAGATGTTATCTCCTCTCGCCGTCACACTGCTGACATTCCTCCGTTCACACTGAGTGTTTGGATGTTTTCAGCTCTTATCACGCCGTCCGCAGAACTAACTTAGTGTTCTGTTTCAGTCAAGTTTAACTTGAGCTCAGGACAGTTTGAACTTGTGATCAAAAGTACACCAAAGTTAGCAAGATCTGCGATGTGAGTGAATCCAGTCATGTACATGTTATTGAAGGGTTCAGATTAAGAACTGAATTTGCCTCCGTCGTACCTTCGTGTGTGAACAGGCATTAATGTCCAATGCCAACATTTTTACATTTGGACTGTATCTGCACATGGCTTGCTGACACCACTACATGTAAATCATGAGGTTTCTAGAGAATCGGCCTCTGGAGTTCAGACTGGGACACTGTATGTGACTTTGAGTTTGGCCTTCAGACGAGGTGGGACACATCGCTCTGTTGAGTTTGTTTGGGAGACTGTAATGAACTCAAACAGAGTTCAGTCAGGTTCAGTTTGACTCACAGATCCTCTGATCATCTAAACTGCTGTCAGTTAATAAATCTGTCTAAATCTGTGACACACCCTCACGTTACACATCTCTGTTAACTCTTCACGAGCACCAAATCATTCTGTGCTGCTGCTGTTATTGCAGGATCATCAACTGGAAAAAGTCAAGTTTGAAAGTCAATCAAAGGGTCTTAAAACGTGTTTCAGTGGGAAACTTAAAGAAGGACTGAAGGAGCTCGTTAACAGCTCATGATGAAATACAAACGCATGTCTGTGAAACTGCAGCCGTCATCAGCTGCCGTCAGGTCTGCAGGTCGGCGGATTGATGTTGACTCAGACATGAAAGCTGGATCAGCTCTGATGTGATGTGTGTGGATCCAGCAGAGAGCAGCCAAAGCCCAAATAATCCAGGTTTAAACCTGAACCTGGATCCAGTCCAGCAGGCCGAGACACGAGTGAACCCGTGAGAGTCATTTCACCTGAGGTACGGCAGGTTACTGACCAACGGTTCATATTTAGATATTAAAATCCTTCATTAGAATGACAGTGTTCCTCTGTTAAAGTGACAGACAGCGTGTTTGTTTCATTCACCTGCAAACAGACTTCAGTTCTTCTGGTTTCAGAGCCGTGGGCGGAGTTATAGGTGAGCATTTTGTCTTGGCGACAGGTGAAATTTGGGAATTTAGGGCTCTACAAGAGACTAAATGTGCAGCAGTTAAACTGCAAAATGGAATGATAACAATATCCAGCAGTCGTGACAGAGACAATAATTACACCAGCTCTGAAGCTGAAACCTTCACTTCAGCTGCTAAGCTAAAGCTGTAGCATCTGAAGTGGGTTCACAAGCTCAGCAGCACATCAAGGATGTAAATCTGTTCTCAGATCAGGCAGTGATGTGTTCTCTCCTGCAGACTGTGATCACACGTCGCAGGTGTAAATCTGTTCTCAGATCAGGTTGTGATGTGTTCTCTCCTGCAGACTGATCACAGCAGACGAGCTGATGGAGACATCTGATGATAAATCAAGTCTCAGCTGCTTCAACTCTGTTTCTGTAGCAGCTCCATCATTAATGAAGCCATCACACTGACTGATGCAGGTGAGCTGTGACACCCATAAACTCACCTGTGTGTGTGTGTGTGTGCCTGTGTGTGTGTCTGTGTGTGTGTGTGTGTGTGTGTGTGTGTGTGTGTGTGTGTGTGTGTGNGTGTGTGTGTGTGTGTGTGTGTGTGTGTGTGTGTGTCAGACAGGTAGGGGGCGGGGTTCAGGTTGACTTGGGGAATTCCTCTGTTCTGATCATGAACACACCTGAGGGACCTGCAGAGCAGAGATCAGTCACTTCTTCTTCTCTTCATCTCGTCTTCAGATCAGATTTTTCTCTCCGACACGTGAAACCTGTTTGTGTGGAACGTTAAAATTCATTTGTGTCAAATAAGTGAAATCAACAGAGTAAATAAAATATGAGATAAAAACAGAATCAGTTATGGAATTAAATTAAAACATCTTTTCAAGGATCTGCAGAATATGTCATGTTCTGTTGAGTCGCTTCATTTAAAATTGTCTCTCTTAAGTCATTAAAATTTGTTTTTAAAATTTCAATTTGCATTGAAAAGGTGCACCCACCAGGTCCGATGTAGGCGAAAGATTTTGATAACTTTTCATGTTGAAGGTCTGAAGACGAGACTGAGTGAATGTGATCTGTAGGAGGAGTTCGTTACAGGCATGGAAATGGATGGCAAATATTAAAATGGCAGACTTCCTGTTGGACTGACAGTTGGGGTCCAAATGTGTTTTGGTGCGTCTGGTCATGATACATATGTCAACTGGATTTCAAAAATGTATATGCATGTTAGTGATGTGTCAGTCACGAACGAATCAGTTCTAAGGAACGACTCTGTAAAGCGAACGAACTGATTCCTCTTTTCATTTCTCTCTCATTCGTTCGTTCTCACAGGCGAGTTGCTGTGTTGTTCACAGTTTAGTTATCAGAGTGGTGAGGAGGACTGAGAGTCGGCCAATCGTATGCTGAGTCGAGCACACTGTCGTCGAATTTTAGATGGGTCAACAATGAGTCGTTGCACTGTTAACAGCACTGTTAGTGCTCGGGCCGATTAATAACTATTATTAATGATAACAGAAGTTATTAGACTGTTTCAGCTGGTGGCCTGATTAGGATGTAATAGTAAAGTTGTTCTGTCTCTCTGTCTCTCTCTCTCTTTCTCTCTCCCTCTCTCTCCCTCTCTCTCTCTGTCTCTCTCTCTCTGTCTCTCTCTCTCTCTCTCTCCCTCTCTCTCTCTCTCTCTGTCTCTCTCTCTCTGTCTCTCTCTCTGTCTCTCTCTCTCCCTCTCTCTCTCCCTCTCTCTCTCCAGCTCCTCCCAGTCTTTTATATGTAAATGTTGGGTGAGCGAGCCCGTCTCAGCCACAGGTAACCTCTCTGTCTCTCTCTCTCAGCTCAGTGAGTCTCACCTGAACCTGAACATCACACTCAGTCAGAGTTCAGGCAGCAGAGCGTCCACAGAACCTCTGAAGCTCTAAAACACTGTGAGGATTTTCACCTGGACGGTTTTAAAACAAGATATGAGAGTGAATGTAAAGAACAGCAACCTGTGGACTTCTGCTTCATCAGTCTTCAGGACAAAAAAACAGTAAGTCTGAAGGAGGAAAAGACGTGGACATCTGAATCCACATCATTCCTGAGGACAAGTGGACGGCTGAGAAAACCTTTTAAAGATCTTTCCACTTTGATTTTGAAGACAAGAGAAGAAAATACCAGCTGGACTCATCCTGGTCTCAACTGTCTGGATGTTTATGAGGAAGGAAGTTGGGAGTTCAATATATTTGATTTTTTTACGAAGAAAGATAAATAAATGTCCAAGAGAGGGACGCATGACACTAAAAGACCTGGACAACATCTCTGAGGACGGGACAGGCAGAAGTTTGTCTCTCAGGATGGTTTCTATCCTTGTTCGATGAAGTCAAACAGGAGTCTGTCGAACACAAGTCAAAGAGTAAAAACAACTGGACAACTTCTGATTTTGTTTCCAACTGAAGCTTTCCATTAGGCGACATCTTCCTGCTGATGTGGGACCGTCCTGCATGTTTGAAGCTGATGTGGGATCAGATTGGAAACATCTGGGTTTAACCTCTGAACTCTGATCCAGGTTTGAGTTCACATTTTTAACAAAACGCTAAATGAATAAATTAAATCATGTTGAACAACCAACATTAGGATGATGATACCAAAGATGTTGTATGGTGTCATGAAGTGGACTCAGGACTCAGTGAGACCTGGTGGCTGGAGTCCATCTCTCCCCTCGTTTACTGTCGTTGTTCTCATTATACTATTTAATAATGAAGTTGTTGAAAACAATTGTTAAACATAATGAAAACTGAGATTGTTGTTGTTTGACAATCTGTCAACAACATGAAGCCTGCAGTAAAACTGAGGCATATTTTAATTTCGGGATCTGCTGGTTTCTTGTCTTTATCATCTCAAAATAAGTTATTCTGTTGTCTGGTGGTACGTCAGCAGACACTTCTGTATCTGTAGTCAGGTGGTACGTCAGCAGACACTTCTGTATCTGTTGTCTGGTGGTACGTCAGCTTCACTTCTGTATCTGTTGTCTGGTGGTACGTCAGCAAACACTTCTGTATCTGTTGTCTGGTGGTACGTCAGCTTCACTTCTGTATCTGTTGTCTGGTGGTACGTCAGCAAACACTTCTGTATCTGTAGTCAGGTGGTACGTCAGCAGACACTTCTGTATCTGTTGTCTGGTGGTATGTCAGCTTCACTTCTGTATCTGTTGTCTGGTGGTACGTCAGCAGACACTTCTGTATCTGTAGTCAGGTGGTACGTCAGCAGACACTTCTGTATCTGTAGTCAGGCGGTACATCAGCTTCACTTCTGTATCTGTAGTCAGGCGGTACATCAGCTTCACTTCTGTATCTGTAGTCAGGCGGTACGTCAGCTTCACTTCTGTATCTGTAGTCAGGCGGTACATCAGCTTCACTTCTGTATCTGTAGTCAGGTGGTACATCAGCAGACACTTCTGTATCTGTAGTCAGGTGGTACATCAGCTTCACCTCTGTATCTGTAGTCAGGCGGTATGTCAGCTTCACTTCTGTATCTGTTGTCTGGCAGTATGTCAGCTTCACTTCTGTATCTGTTGTCAGGTGGTACATCAGCAGACACTTCTGTATCTGTAGTCAGGTGGTACATCAGCTTCACCTCTGTATCTGTAGTCAGGCGCTATGTCAGCTTCACTTCTGTATCTGTAGTCATGTGGTACGTCGCAGACACTTCTGTATCTGTAGTCAGGTGGTACATCAGCTTCACTTCTGAATCTGTTGTCTGGTGGTACATCAGATTCACTTCTGTATCTGTTGTCAGGCGCTATGTCAGCTTCCCTTCTGTATCTGTAGTCAGGTGGTACGTCAGCAGACGCTTCTGTATCTGTAGTCAGGTGGTACATCAGCTTCACTTCTGTATCTGTTGTCTGGTGGTATGTCAGCTTCACTTCTGTATATGTAGTCAGGTGGTACGTCAGCAGACGCTTCTGTATCTGTAGTCAGGTGGTAAGTCAGCTTCACTTCTGTATCTGTTGTCTGGTGGTACGTCAGCAAGCACTTCTGTATCTGTTGTCTGGTGGTATGTCAGCTTCACTTCTGTATATGTAGTCAGGTGGTGCGTCAGCAGACGCTTCTGTATCTGTAGTCAGGTGGTACATCAGCTTCACTTCTGTATCTGTTGTCTGGTGGTATGTCAGCTTCACTTCTGTATCTGTAGTCAGGCGGTATGTCAGCTTCACTTCTGTATCTGTATTTAGGTGGTACGTCAGCAGACACTTCTGTATCTGTTGTCTGGTGGTATGTCAGCTTCACTTCTGTATCTGTTGTCTGGTGGTATGTCAGCTTCACTTCTGTATATGTAGTCAGGTGGTGCGTCAGCAGACGCTTCTGTATCTGTAGTCAGGTGGTACATCAGCTTCACTTCTGTATCTGTTGTCTGGTGGTATGTCAGCTTCACTTCTGTATCTGTTGTCTGGCGGTATGTCAGCTTCACTTCTGTATCTGTATTTAGGTGGTACGTCAGCAGACACTTCTGTATCTGTTGTCTGGTGGTATGTCAGCTTCACTTCTGTATCTGTTGTCTGGTGGTATGTCAGCTTCACTTCTGTATATGTAGTCAGGTGGTGCGTCAGCAGACGCTTCTGTATCTGTAGTCAGGTGGTAAATCAGCTTCACTTCTGTATCTGTAGTCTGGCCGTACATCAGCTTCACTTCTGTATCTGTAGTCAGGTGGTACGTCAGCTTCACTTCTGTATCTGTAGTCAGGTGGTACGTCAGCAGACGCTTCTGTATCTGTAGTCAGGTGGTACATCAGCTTCACTTCTGTATCTGCTGTCTGGTGGTATGTCAGCTTCACTTCTGTATCTGTATTTAGGTGGTACATCAGTAGACACTTCTGTATTTGTAGTCTGGTGGTATGTCAGCTTCACCTCTGTATCTGTAGTCAGGCGGTATGTCAGCTTAACTTCTGTATCTGTAGTCAGGCGCTATGTCAGCTTCACTTCTGTATCTGTAGTCAGGCGGTACATCAGCTTCACTTCTGTATCTGTAGTCAGGCGGTACATCAGCTTCACTTCTGTATCTGTAGTCAGGCGGTGTGTCAGCTTCACTTCTGCATCTGTAGTCAGGTGGTACGTCAGTAGACACTTCTGTATCTGTAGTCAGGCAGTATGTCAGCTTCACTTCTGTATCTGTAGTCAGGCAGTACATCAGATTCACTTCTGTATCTGTAGTCAGGCGGTACATCAGATTCACTTCTGTATCTGTAGTCAGGCGGTATGTCAGCTTCACTTCTGTATCTGTTGTCAGGCGGTATGTCAGCTTCCCTTCTGTATCTGTAGTCAGGCGGTACATCAGATTCACTTCTGTATCTGTTGTCAGGCGGTATGTCAGCTTCCCTTCTGTATCTGTAGTCAGGCGGTATGTCAGCTTCACTTCTGTATCTGTTGTCAGGCGGTATGTCAGATTCACTTCTGTATCTGTTGTCAGGCGGTACATCAGCTTCACTTCTGTATCTGTTGTCAGGCGGTACATCAGCTTCACTTCTGTATCTGTAGTCAGGTGGTACATCAGCTTCACTTCTGTATCTGTAGTCAGGCGGTACGTCAGCTTCACTTCTGTATCTGTTGTCAGGCGGCAGCAGGTGGACAGACTGGTTGGCTGGGTGTCTTTGAGTATCTTTTGGACTCCGTGCAGACGTCTCACTTCATTTAGTCACTGATGCTCTGTAGATGGTTCCAGTGGTGTTCTGGTGGTTTTAATCACCTGATGAACTGTGACAGTTTTTAGCTTTCCTGTTTCCGCTGGAAGCAGAGCTGCTCTCACTCCAGGTGTGTGAGTACTGAGAGTAGATATGTGGATCTGTTGGTTCTGAAGCGTACTGTTGAGGGTCCAGGCTGGCAGAGATGTTGTCTTTTGATGAGTCATTAGGACTAGACGCCACAGACTTTTTAGGTGCAGTTTTGTTTCAGCTAGCTGATTGGCTCATGTTTTCAGTACATGACCTGGGATGTTATCAGGCCCGGCAGCTTTACTGTTGTTCCCTCTCAGCTGGACTTAGAGTTCTGACGGTGGCCGGTCCTCTGGAGGCTAAAGTAGCTTACTAAATAAACTGTTTAATAAAATCTGGAAAACTTACAGAAGTGTGAAGTCGTTATTGTTTGTTCACATCTGAGTTTTTACTTGTTTTTCTAGGTTTGATAATCCCAGAAGCAGAAGACCAATGAGGTGATTCTTCTCCATCGTTTCCATTCGATCATTCATATACGTAGTGTGGTTTGATCAAAGCCACCAGAGATGGAAAAAGGTTAAAGAAAGAAAAACGAACTGCATTTTGTGTTTATGTTAAAAAAGATGAATGTTTTTGAGAACATTTCCTGTCAGTCTTATTGTCTGTTCCTGCTGCAGGTCTTCTTTCAGCCGGAGAATGATGCCGAGTGAAGCAGGTCGTAGAGCAGATCAGTAGGCGGACTCAGTCACACATCGCTGACGGCCGGCAGACGTGATGCTCGTGTGTCGCGCCCTGCTGCTCACCTGGGTGCTGCTCACCTGGGTGCTGCTCACTGCCGGAGTCCGGAGCCAGAGCTGGAGACCCTGTACAGGTACGAGGATGTAGGCGTGAGATAAATGCCTCGATGAGAAGACTCAACCAGAAACCTTTATTTGTTTTCAGGATTTACAGAATATTGAATTTGGGATTAGCATTAAAGGAACATCCATCAGTGGTTCCCTGTCGTCCTCCAGTTACAGACATCACCTCAGATCTGAGAGTCCAGTACACAGACAGCTTTAGCTTAGTTTAGCTCAGAGACTGGAAACAGGTGGAAACTGTTAGCCTAGCTTCACCAAAGCCAAAACTCCACAGCACGTAGTAAACACTGACGTTAGCACACGACTAAATTTGAACTGATTAACAGCGACTGAGTCCTGAACCCAAACTGGGGTCAAACAACTTGAAGTGGACTGAAGGACCGACTGGTTGGACTTTTCTTCTAATCTCTGTGTGAAGTTGTCCTCTCTCTTTATCCTGTGATCATTAACATGAAATCAGTCTGTGGTCGCTGAGCGCCGGCCGCTCTGTTTCATGTGTTTCAGACGTTTTTCTGCAGCTTTGTGCTTCGTTGTTTTTTTGTGTCTTTGAAATGTGAGCTGGGCTTCTGTGCATGCGTCCCCTCCCTCCATTCAGCCTGCATTCATCCTCTGATCCTGCTGCAGCGACACGACACGCAGGCCGTCCACCAGCTTAAAGGGGAATTCCACATAAAAACTTATATCAAGCTGTTGCTGTCAGTTCAGAAACAAAGATTTAAACTCCCTCCTCGTCTCGTCTTACGTCTTCTGAACACACAGATACACCTCGGTTACAGGTTTCCTCTCGTCACGCCAAGATTTAATATAAAGATTTCACCAATCCACACATTTCTTGATCCTAAAGTTTGATCCATATCCTCAAGACATTTAAGGAAACAAACATTCACATGATAACCATGTATTGTGTCAATAATACACATTTCTCTCCATCACTCTGTCATGTTCCTCCACGTTAATCTGTACATGTTCCGTCAGGACTCTGTACGCTACGTACCCGTTACTCTGTACGTTACTCCAATGCTCTGTTCATCACTCTGGATCTAGTCTGTGACTCCAGACGTTATTCTCTGTTTTGCTCAAGCTTAACGACTGATTTCTAGAAGTACAGGAATGTAGCCGACTGTCTCACATTGAGCCTCAAAGTGAAACGTTTCAGGATAAAAACTATCTGATATAATATTTCCTCTGGCTGAAGAACATCCAGTCATCACAACAGGAACCTGCTCAATCTGATATGTGTAACGCGACACAGGTCGGGATTTATTTTTAGATCAATGAAGCCACAGATTAAACAGCCCGAGATTATCATGTGATAAAACTGTTGATCGTTAGTGAGCGTAGAGCTCATTTACATCTGAGAGCTGATAATTATCATCCAGCCGACCACATGACAGACTGTGACACACACATCAACCACGTGGAGGAAGACAGAGATCCGATAAAGAAGAACCAGCTGTTGTATAACGTCTGCTGTGTTTCTCTCAAACTTTACTGACTTCACTCATTTCATCCCGTCTCTGTTTTCACTTCATGTCAGTTAAAATCAACTTTCAGGATTCTGAAGCTTCCCGCTGTGAGATCACCTGTGTGTTCTGGCAGGTTTCACTACGTTAACTAACACACTGACCTGTTTCTCAGACCTGCTGCCTCTGGACCTGCTGGCCAGAGCGCTGCCGAGCCCGGGACAAGCCCCGCCCACACAGGTAGGACACCTGAGGGGGTGGACGGAGGGGTGAACAAGTGAAAAGTGAGCGATGAAGGTATGAAGAGTTACACGATGAATAATGAATGAATGAAATGATCAATCAGGTGCAGATGGTTCAGTCCAAAGGGTCCAGAGGGCTCCGTTTGGCCGGCGCCACGGTGACGGCGCTGAGCTTTCCTTCCTCCCAGATCTTCACCAACTGTGACTACTTCCCTGCTGAGTTCTCATTGGTCGCCACCATCAAGATACCAAGACTGAAACAGAAGGTGAACCAGGGGAACTGATTAGAACCTGGTCTAGTTAGATCCAGTCTTGTTTGGTCCAGTGTGGTCCAGTCCATTCTAACCTGTTCCTCCTCTCTCTGTCTCCAGAGGAATGAGTACATCTTCTCTGTGGTGGAGGAGGGTTCTGATTCGCTGTTGCTTGGGTTACGTGTCTCAGAGAACCGCCTCCATTTTGTTGCGATGCCCCCCGGTGCTGGTGGGCGGAGTCGGCTGGTCTTTAAGGATGTTGAACTGGATGATAACGGCTGGCACACGGTGGTTCTGGCCGTCACCGGACTGTACGCCACACTGACTGTCGACTGTGGACTGCCTCTGGAGCTGTGAGTCACCACCAGTCCAGTTTAGCCTGGTTCAGTTGAGTCCAGTTCAGACTAGTTCATAGTTTAGTCAGAAGCAGGACGACTGAGAGACTCAGACCATGTTTGCTCTCCTGACAGAACAGACTGTCATTAGCTGGTTTCTGTCTCCCAGTAAACAGGTCCGGCCCTTCCCCAGCACTCTGAGCACCAGAGGGTCCAGGTTCTTCATCGGCAGCAGGGGGAGGATGAGGGGACGCTTCTCTGTGAGTCTGAGATCAGGATCAGGATTCAGTCAGACCTTCAGAGTCCTGCTGCCCGTTAAACCCACTCACATGTTCTCTGTGTTCAGGGTTTACTGCGACAGCTCGTTCTGCTTCCTGGTTCAGATGCAACGCCCAGACTGTGTCCGACCTCTGACCCCAGCCTGGCCGAGCTGTCCGTCCCCCAGGTCCTGAAGTCCACCCCTCTGCAGCCCGACCACCATGGGCCAGTTTACCCGTACGGTAAGGAGTTTAAGTGGAACACCAGGAACCAGCAGCGGGTGTAAACGTCCTCCTGAAGACATCACGACCTCTCGTCTGTCCAGAATAAACGTCTACAAATCCACTCAGAAATCAGAGAAAATAGATCATTCAGAACCTGCCTGAGAATTTTCATGATTTAAAGTTTCCTTCAGTTTCAAAGTGATCTGGTGAAAATTGTCTGGACATCCACGAGCACACTCTTAGCATGTTAGCCGGAGCTGCTATCAGCACTCTTTGAATTGAGATTATTTGATAAAATGTATAAAAAATAGGTTAAAATGGGACTTGGGTTGTAGTTCTGCTTGTTCTGTGGTTACACTTTCACATATGTTCAGTGTCGGATCCGGATCAAGTTCACGTCCGGGCTCTCGACCACTCTTACCTGCAGTGTTGGTGGTTTTGGTTGTGATGGTATCAGTGATTCTGTAATCTGAGCTCCTGAATGACTGACAGGATGGAAGAGCTGCTTCCTGTGTGTGTGTGTGTGTGTGTGTGTGTGTGTGTGTGTGT
>CAEMYA010000355.1:343771-356387 GCA_903131615.1 Diplodus sargus
CTCTCTCAGACTCTCTCAGACTCTCTGACTCTCTCTGACGCTCTCTGACTCTCTCAGACTCTCTCTGACTCTCTGACGCTCTCAGACTCTCTCAGACTCTCTCTGACGCTCTCTGACTCTCTCAGACTCTCTCTGACTCTCTCTGACTCTCTCAGACTCTCTCAGACTCTCTGACTCTCTCTGACTCTCTGACTCTCTCAGACTCTCTCAGACTCTCTCTGACGCTCTCTGACTCTCTCAGACTCTCTCTGACGCTCTCAGACTCTCTCTGACTCTCTCTGACGCTCTCTGACTCTCTCAGACTCTCTCAGACTCTCTGACTCTCTCAGACTCTCTCAGACTCTCTCTGACGCTCTCTGACTCTCTCAGACTCTCTCAGACTCTCTCAGACTCTCTCTGACTCTCTGACTCTCTCTGACTCTCTGACTCTCTCAGACTCTCTCTGACTCTCTCAGACTCTCTCAGACTCTCTCTGACTCTCAGACTTTGACTGCATTACATTCGTCTGACAGCTCAGTTACGTTTCTCTCCTCCACACCTCCCTGTCAGCGTGAGGTGGGCCTCCACATCTCTTCTTCACTGGCTGATAAACAGCAGCTTCACTTTAACTTCCTGTTTACCTTCCTGCAGCACAGACTGATAGCTGCTGGTTCATATTTCAGTCAGCTGATAGAGAATATCTATATTTCAGGACTTTATCTGTTAGCAGCTCAGACGAGACGAATCAGCTGCTGCAGAGGAGAAAGAAATATGAGTTTAAGTGTTAAAGACGGTGAATCTGACTGAGTAGCTGTTCTGTTCCTGTCAGTGTTGATGGAGGATGAGCTCGTCTGTTAGCTTCACGTCTCTCAGAGGTTCTTCTGTACAGGTCGGTCCTGACATCATCAGCCATTAATAAACTGAGACGCTGGCTCGGTCCGTTAAGGCGTCTCATTAAAAACAGATCCGTTGATGATGATGTGAGCCGACAGTTCTGTCCAGTTCTGCTTGCTTTAATGAAAAACTCCACACAGCGGGTTTAATTTAGAGATCTCCTCCAGGAGCGCATGGTGACCCGACGGGTCGACAGCTGCTCAATATCATATTCAAACCAGAACCTTAAAGTTGGACTTGTAAACTTTTCCATCAGATCATTTAAATCTTTAAAGTTAATTTAAAATGTGAAATGTTTGATCTGCTCTCTCCTGAGGGATTCACTGAGCTGTTACTGTCTCCTGCTGGTGGAGCAGTCACCACTTGTTCTGTTTGACTGTCCGGCTCTGGTGCTGTTGGGTCAGAGGTCCGAGGTCATGGGGTCATGGGGTCGGGTTCAGTCGGGGGTCAGAGTGAGGACAGAGTGCGGTCAGTCAACACGTCTGTACATTTGTCTGAGAGCAGACATCACTGAACTGACTCGACTCTTTCACTTCACACGTGATGTTACATCATGGATCGTCTTCCTCGTCTGATACTTCATCTCTGTTGGCAGGTGTTTGATCCCTGAGACAAACATCATCGTCTTTGTTCAGTTCGCTCACAGTTTGTATTGAAAACAGATTCTCTGCAGTCTGGTTCAGCTCAACCAGGAGCAGCTGCAGGTTCTGAACACAGCTCTCACTGTGGTCAAACTGTGTAATTACATCCTCAGTGATGCAGCGAGACAGAAAGATGCTAACGCTGTGAAACAGCTGATACATGAGTTGAGCATCACAACCCCTGAGACACAACTTTCTATCAACAGGAAGTTGAAGTTTGTTGGCGTCAAAGTGTCACTGAGCTGAACGGAGCTCCGCCTCCAACAGGTGTCCAGCTTTAGTACTGCTACAGAAACCCTGATCCACGCCTTCATCAATAAGCTCCAATCCGTCCAGAACTCTGCTGCTCACCTGTGACCACATCACCTCCGTCCTCCAGGAGCTCTGCTGGCTGCCCGTCCCTCAACGGGTTCAATTCAAAATCCTCCTCCTCACTCACAAATCCCTCCACAGCAGCCACGCCCACCTTCTCGATCCGCTCCACAGCAGCCACGCCCACCATCCCGATCTGCTCCACAGCAACCACGCCCACCTTCCCGATCCGCTCCACAGCAGCCACGCCCACCGTCCCGATCTGCTCCACAGCAGCCACGCCCACCGTCCCGATCCGTTTCACAGCAGCCACGCCCACCTTCCCGATCCGTTTCACAGCAGCCACGCCCACCTTCACCGCAGCCACGCCCACCTCCCCGATCTGCTCCACAGCAGCCACGCCCACCTTCCCGATCCGCTCCACAGCCACAACCCGTCCTGAACCCTCCGCTCCTCCGACACAAACTCCCTCACCCCACCACACAGAACCAAGCACCGAACCTGGGTCGACAGAGCCTTGTCAGTAGCTGCCTCCTCCTTCTTCTCTTTAATGTATAACTGTAAAATTTTCAGATTCTGTTTTAACCTGTAAAGTGTCTTTCTGCACCTGAAAAGCTCTATATAAAATAAATGTATTGTTATTATTATTAATATTATTACTAATACAACATCATTGGTTCACCTTAGAAGCCGCCATCTTTGTTTGAGAAACGTACGTCGCTACACATAAACCTGCAGGTGCTGAGCGGAGAACAATCCGGCTGTAGACTTTTTCTTTGGATCAGTTTATGAAGAAGGTTGTAACTAATCTGAGACGTCTGGTTCAGTCCGGGCTTTTAAACGGACCGTGATCAGAACATCAGCTGCATGTGAACACTGTGTGTGTGTAGTGGACAGCTGATGGACGAGTCACATGATGAGTCACATGAACACATCCTGTTTACACTGATCCTAATATTCAATTAGAATCACAATCAGTATAAAGTAATTAAATTAAGTATCAAAAGTACTACAACAGTCTGAGCAGCACGTCTGGACCAGAATCAAGTTTGAATCAGGTGAATTAAATGTCGTCCAGGAAATGTGAAGCTCGCGATGCCGGCAGAGCGCAGCAGCCAATCAGAGCTGACACACACACACACACACACACACACACACACACAGATGTGTGTCAGCCAGGAGCTATTATTGGTCCTCAGGGAAGTGAGGTCGGACACACAGTGTGAACAGAACCACAAACGGGTCACACGGGTCTGACATAAGAGACAAGGACTTCTGCTTCAGTACAAACACTGTGTGTGTGTGTGTGTGTGTGTGTGTGTGTGTGTGTGTGTGTGTGTGTGAGAGTGTGTGTGTGTGTGTGTGTGTGTGTGTGTGTGTGTGTTCAGTGCAGCACACTGTGATTTAAGATGTGACTAAAACCAGTCAGATGTTGATGGAGACGATGTGTTGAGGGTTTTTTCAGTAAGACTATAAAATGCTAAATGTTTCTGACACTCAGGTGGTTTCAGGTGGTTTCAGGTGGTTTCAGGTTCAGGAGGAATCGGACCAGTTCTTGAGTCTGACTTAAAGAAAACGACATCACAGATCTTACAGATATTTACAGTTTTGTCTCTGATCATTTAAAGAAGAGTTTATAATAATAATCCAACTTTTCAGAGCGATGTTCTGTCAGAGACATGAACCCGTGACCCAGTCAGACCAGTTCTGGCCCGGCCACTATCCCGAGTTCTTTAAATAAAGTGTGATCTCTAACAATAAGTGTGTTCACTTTGTCTTGCTACTGTGTTAATTACTGTATAGCAGGACTATTCTGACTGACTGTCAATGACTCACCTTTGAATGACAGCGTCAGTCAACTCTCCAACAGGCCCAGAGGAACAATGGCCGCCCTCACAGAGAGCCAGAGCCAGCCAAAAGCAGACGCGTCTTCTTTACAGCTCACCTGGCGACCGGAGTTCTGCCCGCTGGACACCTTAGTCCTGTGGTCTCAGTATGTTTGACTCAGCAGTGTGGAAGATGTGGATCCAACGTGTCCCAGCAGGCCAGACTGTACACAGTCTGTGATGAATTAGCTAGTGGTAGCTGCGTTAGCTTCCTGATGCACTTGGGTGGCTCAGTCCGAGTTCGCAGGAAAAACCCAACAGAACACAACCACAACTCAGTGTTCCTGAGAGTCACCAGTCGTTCCTCTACAGACACGTCAGCAGCAGTTCTGTGTGTGAAGCTACATCTGTGCATCTCAACATGTCCACCTCGTCCTCCTGCGTCCATCTCGTCCACCTCGTCCTCCTCGTCCTCCTCGTCCTCCTCGTCCACCTCGTCCTCCTGCATCCACCTCCTCCTCCTCGTCCATCTCATCCTCCTCGTCCTCCTCGTCCTCCTCGTCCTCCTCGTCCTCTTGCGTCCTCCTCGTCCTCCTGCGTCCTCCTCGTCCACCTCGTCCAACTCGTCCTCCTGCATCCACCTCGTCCTCCTCGTCCACCTCGTCCTCCTGCCTCCTCCTCGTCCTCCTCGTCCTCCTGCATCCTCCTCGTCCATCTCATCCTCCTCGTCCTCCTCGTCCTCCTGCGTCCTCCTCGTCCATCTCATCCTCCTCGTCCTCCTCGTCCACCTCGTCCTCCTGCGTCCTCCTCGTCCTCCTGCGTCCTCCTCGTCCACCTCGTCCTCCTGCATCCACCTCGTCCTCCTGCCTCCTCCTCGTCCATCTCATCCTCCTGCGTCCACCTCGTCCTCCTACGTCCTCCTCGTCCTCCTCTTCCACCTCTCAGCTCATCGGCTCAGACACGAAACGTAATGCAGAACTATCCATGAGACTTCCTGTTGCACCGTATGTAATATCAAACCTCTCAATAGTTTTTAACCTTTTAAATTCCATCTGTTCTCTTTATGAGCTCATCCTCTTTATGTTTGTCATTAATTCCTATTAATGAATTTGTCAACTTTTACAAACGAGGCCTAATTTTCCACAGAGCAACATTTAGACGCTCGGCTAATTCCCACTGTTATCTGGAGTCTTTATGTTAGTTGCTCACTGATTTCCTGGTTCTCTCTGGTTTAGTATTCACGCTGTTAACGATGTTCATGCAGTCACCTCGTTACTGCAGACAGCCACTAATATAAAGATGAAATATGGAGCAGATTAGAGGAGGAGGAGCTAAAGTCCAGCTCTTCAACTCGTTAAAGTTCCTCTGAGGCTTCATGGTGCTTTAATTAAATTCTCTCTAATGAGCTGATAACTGATATGAAACACGTTTCATGTTTAATGATCAGGATGTGATGAGGATTAATAAACTGGAGGAGCTCAAATGTCCCAATCAAGCTGTGACAGATTCAATCAGCAGCTGATCACTGAACACTTCACCTACAGCTGTGTGTCTACATGGTACCTGCTCAGGTGAGCGCGCCCACAGCTGGGTGGGTGTAAACACTGTCATAAACAAGGTGTTTGGACCTTTGTGGTGTCGGCTCAGTAACAGTTCTGCTGACTCATCTTCTCGCTGTGACTGAGTGTGTGTGTTTAGATCAGACGGGTCTGTGGACGGAGGACACGGTGGCTGTTTGAAGAGAAGGAGAAAACTGAACTTTTAAAAACGAAAGGACGGACTGATATATGTTCATCTTCCAGCAGACAGAACCGAACCTTTGTGTCTCACATGGTGTGACACTGTGGTGCTGATCCAAAGCGTGAGTGTTAAGCGGCACCATGAGACCGAACGCGACTCCTGTGAGAGAATATTTCCACAGAAGTGTGAGCTGACAGCTGACCGGTGCTGGTTTAACCTGACGGACAGTGAGGACGATGGGGTTCCATGTGTCGCCATGCAGACCGCCTGTGTCTACTGAACATGTGAGAAGACACTTGGACAGTGGACACTCCTTCATGCAACAAGCCACAGACTGTTTATTGGCAGAACTGGGACTTTCCTTGGAGGGCATTGTTGCAATGGACACTGGTGACAGTTGGCTCTGTGTTTCCAGTGTAATGTTGAGTGAAAGTAGTGATTAACAGGCACAACGACGTCAGACTGCGCATCAAGACGATACGTAGAGATGATACGTAGTGACGATACGTAGTGACGATACGTAGTGACGATACGTAGTGACGACGCGTAGTGACGATACGTAGTGACGATACGTAGTGACGACACGTAGTGACGACACGTAGTGACGACACGTAGTGACGATACGTAGTGACGACACGTAGATACGACACGTAGTGACGATACGTAGTGACGACACGTAGTGACGACACGTAGTGACGATGTAAAAACACTGCCAAACAACATGTTATAACGACATGACAAACTACACATCAAGGCAACACACCATAACACACATCATAACACACATCATAACAACACTTTGTCAAATGACACAGCATGACGACACGATGTAATGACAAAGTCAAATGACACAAGCACAGTTCAGCGTTTAACAGACAGAGACAAAAGTCTTCTCACATGTTCAGCAGATGTAGTCAGCACACATGGCGACATATTTCTGGCACATATGGAACCCCATGAGGACGGTACTGGCTACAACCCAGTCATCATGAGGTTCGGACCTTTGCTGGGAGGAAATCTAATTGACTGGACCTCTTTGAAGAGCTGAAGTCTGTGTGTCACCATCCAGTTAGAACTGTATGAACTGTTTCACACAGTTAGGAGACAAATGCCTCTTCAGAACAAACTCAGTGAACTGGACCTATTTTCCCTCTAATAAAAATAAAAAGTGCTGTCGGTGGAAGTGAACTGAACCGGACAGAGAGGCAGAACATCTGTTTGCTGTTGAGGACTCAGGAGCTCTGAACAGTCGGTGGAGTCGAGGACTGTGTTGTTTTTCGTACCTCGTATCTGCAGTGAACAGTGAGCACAGGAATGTGAAGCGGACTCTGGCCCAGAGGCTACATTTTTAATAGCAAACATAAAAGTTATTGATCCGTATTTCAGCCAGGAGCCAATAGCAGGAGGAGGTTCTTCTCACTGTGGGATCAGATAGGAAACAACCACGAATGTTTCAGCTCCTCAGAGCTCCTCAGAGAGTTTCATCACAGTCAGAATTCATTCTGATGTTTCAGGTAATGAGCTCTGGAGCTGCTCAGTGTTCCTTCTCCAGTTTATGATCAATCAATAAACTTTATGATGAGATTAAACAGAAACACTGCAGCTGCTCAGTAGCAGGAGACTCCCTGACAGTATAACAACCCTACAAATATACAGTACAGACAGCGTATATAACACAAATATACAGCACAGACTGTATATATAACACAAATATACAGTACAGACTGTATAACAACCCTACAAATATACAGTACAGACTGTATATAACACAAATATACATTACAGACTGTATATATAACACAAATATACAGTACAGACTGTATATAACACAAATATACAGTACAGACTGTATATATAACACAAACATACAGTACAGACTGTATATATAACACAAACATACAGTACAGACTGCATATATAACACAAACATACAGTACAGACTGTATACAACACAAATATACAGTACAGACTGTATATATAACACAAATATACAGTACAGACTGTATACAACACAAACATACAGTACAGACTGTATATAACACAAATATACAGTACAGACTGTATATAACACAAATATACAGTACAGACTGTATACAACACAAATATACAGTACAGACTGTATATATAACACAAATATACAGTACAGACTGTATATATAACACAAATATACAGTACAGACTGTATACAACACAAATATACAGTACAGACTGTATATATAACACAAATATACAGTACGGACTGTATACAACACAAATATACAGTACAGACTGTATACAACACAAACATACAGTACAGACTGTATACAACACAAATATACAGTATAGACTGTATATACAACACAAATATACAGTACAGACTGTATATATAACACAAATATACAGTACAGACTGTATATACAACACAAATATACAGTACAGAATGTATACAACACAAATACACAGTACAGACTGTATATATAACACAAATATACAGTACAGACTGTATATAACACAAATATACAGTACAAACTGTATACATAACACAAATATACAGTACAGACTGTATATAACACAAATATACAGTACAGACTGTATATATAACACAAACATACAGTACAGACTGTATACAACACAAACATACAGTACAGACTGTATATATAACACAAATATACAGTACAGACTGTATACAACACAAACATACAGTACAAACTGTATACATAACACAAATATACAGTACAGACTGTATATATAACACAAATATACAGTACAGACTGTATATATAACACAAACATACAGTACAGACTGTATACAACACAAACATACAGTACAGACTGTATATATAACACAAATATACAGTACAGACTGTATATAACACAAATATACAGTACAAACTGTATACATAACACAAACATACAGTACAGACTGTATACATAACACAAACATACAGTACAGACTGTATACAGCACAAATATACAGTACAGACTGTATACAACACAAATATACAGTACAGACTGTATACAACACAAATATACAGTACAGACTGTATATATAACACAAATATACAGTACAGACTGTATATATAACACAAATATACAGTACAGACTGTATATATATTACACAAATATACAGTACAGACTGTATATACAACAGAAATATACAGTACAGACTGTATATATAACACAAATATACAGTACAGACTGTATATACAACACAAATATACAGTACAGACTGTATATATAACACAAATATACAGTACAGACTGTATATACAACACAAACATACAGTACAGACTGTATATATTACACAAATATACAGTACAGACTGTATATATAACACAAATATACAGTACAGACTGTATATATAACACAAATATACAGTACAGATTGTATATACAACACAAACATACAGTACAGACTGTATATATAACACAAATATACAGTACAGACTGTATATACAACACAAACATACAGTACAGACTGTATATATAACACAAATATACAGTACAGACTGTATATATAACACAAATATATACAGTACAGACTGTATATATAACACAAATATACAGTACAGACTGTATATATAACACAAATATACAGTACAGACTGTATATATAACACAAATATACAGTACAGACTGTACATATATTACACAAATATACAGTACAGACTGTATATACAACAGAAATATACAGTACAGACTGTATATACAACACAAATATACAGTACAGACTGTATATATAACACAAATATACAGTACAGACTGTATATACAACACAAATATACAGTACAGACTGTATACAACACAAATATACAGTACAGACTGTATATAACACAAATATACAGTACAGACTGTATATATAACACAAATATACAGTACAGACTGTATATACAACACAAATATACAGTACAGACTGTATACAACACAAATGTACAGTACAGACTGTATATATAACACAAATATACAGTACAGACTGTATACAACACAAATATACAGTACAGACTGTATATATAACACAAATATACAGTACAGACTGTATACAACACAAATATACAGTACAGACTGTATATATAACACAAATATACAGTACAGACTGTATACAACACAAATGTACAGTACAGACTGTATACAACACAAATATACAGTACAGACTGTATATATAACACAAATATACAGTACAGACTGTATATATACAATCATATAACTGATGAATAAATCAAAGAAAACTGTGAATATTCACAAGTGTTTCTCTGCTGCTGCAACAGCACGATGAGGACAACTGTGTGTGTGTTTGTCCGTGTGCTCGCGTGTGTGTATGTCTGTGTACGTGCATGTGCGTGTGTGTGTGTCTCTGAGGTAAATGTGCCGTCAGCAGTTCAGCAGACAGATTTAATGACTTCAGGCGGCTCAGTGAAGAAATGATGTAAATATTTATGTAAATATGTAAATGAGTAAATAATGAAATATTGATTAGACAGTCTGAAGATGAAACACAGCAGCGCCTGAAGTCATCGTGTTGAACGCTCCACCTGTGGAAGGTAGAGAACTGAATCTGTACTCAACTGAAAATACGAGTTACTTTCCTTTTTTCATATTCTTTCATTTTTTATGAATCACAATAATGAAACTAACATTAAAGATACGAGACACTAACACGCCTTCTCTCCACATTCCAGTCTCCCTCTCTGTCTGTTTACGGCTTCTTACGGCTTTTACGTCTTTGTCTCGTCTCGCTGCGTCTGCCGTGCGTGATGTGCTCTGATTGGTCCACATCAGGCTGCTGATGCTGGGAAATAACAAGAATCCAGAATTCACCTCAGAGGCATCAAACTAAAGTAACGAGGCTGTTCTGAAGCTGAGAGGAGGAGAAAGTTGTACCTGAGGTGTGAATGAACTAACGTCAAAGATCAACATCAGGAGGGAACGTTAGCTCGCTCTCTGGGAGGCACAGCCAGCACTTACAGGCTCTGTTGTTCTTCTTAGATTTGTGGGTTATAACTGGATCTTGCTGCTGGAAGTCGCGTTATTCTGGGTTCTGCCTGGTTCTGAATGGTGAGAAGACGCGAGGCGCTGCTTGCTCTGCAGTTTGTCTTGGTGTCTGTTGTGTCTCGGGTTTGATTCCTCTTTGATCAACATCAGTGCCGAAAATAAAAAGTAAATCTGAAGGATTTGATAAATATCAAATGGCTGCTGCTGGAGCAGGTAAGTCCTCATGCTCCCATGATGCATCTCTATTTTGGGCAAGGTGACCCGAGGAATCATCCATCTGTCGAGGCTCCTCCTCCTTCTCCTAAACATGGAGAAGCAGCTTTCAGTTACTATGTGCCACACATTTGGAACAAACTCCCTGAAAATTGCAGGTCTGCTCCAACACTCACCTCTTTTAAATCAAGACTTAAAACATTTCTTTTTGCCACTGCTTTTAGCTGAAGCAATTCAAATCTTTGAACTGCATTATGACTCTGACTCTACAGTCTTGTTTCTTTTAAAGCCTTTCTATTTTAGCCTACTTTCTTTTTGATGTTTGTTTTTTCTTAATGTTTTTACTGGTCTTAAAATGCAATTCTTAATGTCTTTTAATGCAATTTTTAATGTCTTTTAAATGACATTTTTATGTCTTTTAATGTAATTTGTGTGTGCCTGTAAAGCACTTTGAGTTGCCTTGTGTCTGAACTGTGCTATACAAATAAACTTGCCTTGCCTTGCCTTGCCTTCACCTGCACCATCTGTCCTCACCTCTCCTGACGGAGGCTCACAGGCGACGGAGGGTTTCCCCGCTCAGATGGACCCAGTTACCTGATGACCTGGTTCTGTCAGGCTGGAGAGCAGGTGGTGTCATGGGGAAGCTGTGAGCGGAGACCCGAGGCCGGGTGGTGCTCCATCATGAGATGGAGGTGAAGGTGGAGGTTGTTATCAGCTGCCTTCTCCTCCACAGCCTCAGCACCACACACGGAACCTGAAGGTGTTCATGTATAACTTAAGTTTTAATAAATCACAAACATCTGTTTTACTTTCACAGAAGTTTGTTTGAATTTGTTGATATTTTGCCTCAAACCTCATTAAACATATAAACATTCTGCATCATTTCACATCACATGAACATTTCATGTTTTTATATATCAGACGTCACGTTTCTATTCCAGTTTGTTCCAGTTGCTAAGACACGAGCACGACAGGCACAGCACAAACATTTAACCTGACACACAGATTAAACTTCTTCTCAAGTCTCCAAAACTTTTTCTGCTTTACGCACTTTTGCAATTCAAAATGTCACTTTTTAAATTCTCTGAACACGATTCTCTGCATCAGACACAACAAGCTGACATAAAGTCACATGTTCGCCATTCAGAATGACACTACAGGAGCTAACTGGACACTAAATGTGTCACCTGGACAAACACCTGTTAACTGTCACCACTTCAACCAGGAAGTCAAGACCAACACACCACAGGTGAGCTCCTTTTCTTTCCAACAACAATAGAAGACACTGCAGAGAGAGGAAGAGGAAGAGGAAGAGGAAGATGAAGAGGAAGACGAAGAGGAAGAGGGAGGGGGAGAATGAGAGGGGGAGGAAGAGTGAGAGGTGGAGCTGGTAGACGAGCTCATGGCCAAAGAAGACGACAACTTTCAGATGAAATCAGAGCGACCTGAGCTGATGATGTCATCAGCCATCAGCTGACAGTGATTGGCTGACAGATAGAGCAGCCTCACTGTCACATTCTGCTTCTGCTGGTTTCTGTTTCAGTTTACTGTCTGTGAGCAGATCTTTGTTCAGTCCAATGTGAATATATCTGCTGTGCACATGTTGCACTGACTTGTTTGGTGAAGAATTAAAAAAACAAATGTTTCAGCAGCTTGTGTGTGTGTGCAAATATCTCTGTGCATGTGAACAATCTGAAGAATTCTCTACAGTCTGAACTCTGTTAGTTTTATGACGAAGCAGACTGAAGATGAAAGTCCACCCAGAGCTCCAAAACCCGACACCAGACCGAGTGGTCCACCAGGATTCACGTCTTTACCCACAGACAGCACAGGACTGCATGATGTCCACCTCATCAGTACAGGGTCCAGTTATGTAGAGACCTGTAAGCTCCTACTGGTACTGGTACTGGTACTGAGTGCCAGGTGACGGTCGTAACCTGCATACTGAGGTTTAGATGGAACGAGAGTCTTCATTGTGAGTCTGTCAGTGTGTGTTTCATTGTGAGTCTGTCAGTGTGTGTTTCATTGTGAGTCTGTCAGTGTGTGTT
>CAEMYA010000355.1:419645-430170 GCA_903131615.1 Diplodus sargus
GATGATGGTGATGATGGTGATGGTGATGATGGTGATGATGATGGTGATGATGGTGATGATGGTGGTGGTGATGATGGTGATGATGATGGTGATGGTGGTGATGATGGTGATGATGGTGATGGTGATGATGGTGATGGTGATGATGATGGTGATGATGATGGTGATGATGGTGATGGTGATGATGGTGATGGTGATGGTGGTGATGATGGTGATGGTGATGGTGGTGGTGATGATGGTGATGGTGATGGTGGTGATGATGCCTGATTTCAGCTGCAGGTCCATTCATGATCTCCAGCAGTTGAACCCTGAAGCCTGCTGACTCCATCAGGTCAACATGACATCATCAGACTGAGCCTGACTGTTCACTGTTGCTTAGCTACTGTTAGCATGCTAACAGGCTTATTAAGGATGTGAACATTGTACCTGCTGAACATCAGCATGTTAGCATGCTGTTAGCCTTTAGCTTGACCCCTGAGCGGTCAGCTCTATGTTCCCACATCTCTAGGACATTTTCAAAATTAGGTCTTGTGTTTTCACATTTCCCTTCAATTTAAGTCCCATCCTCCCACAAGATGTTTTGGAAGCACTTTATAGTAAATGAATGAATGAAAGAGTAATTGGTTGGTGTGAATTTATGAAAAAGGAAACGTGGGAACATAGGGCCGAATTTTGGAAAACAAAATTAGAAACGTGGGAACATAGGCACACTCCCCCTGAGGGCAGCTGAAACTGTTCTGATCTGAACTCACTGAACTGATCCGATCCGGTTCTCTTCATCTGCCTTCCCGCTCTCTCTCTCTCTCTCCTCCCACATCAGAGCGAGCGAGCCAACCAGCCAGCGGCAGCAGATTAACTCACATGGAGCAGAGTCACGGTCAGCTGCAGAGGGACGACGTGGGCGTCCAGACGAGATCCATGTTGACACTTCAAAGACAGCGAGCTGCAGAACTGGAACACTGATTCAGTCTGGACCTCAGAACCACTCAGTACAACTACTTCATATTAAAAATACTCTTGTGTACTTCCTCTCGTGTGCTGTGAAGCAGTTTGCATGTCCTGTGTTGTATCAATGCAGCTGAGTAACTGTAGCACCAACACGAGGTTTGTTTGATCCGGGCTGTGTGTCCCTGAGCACACAGAACCGACCAGCCGGCCCGTGACTCACTGATACTACTGGACCTGTAACCAGAGCGAGCTGCAGGACCAACACACACCAACAGGTTCGTGACATTATTAATACACATGAAGTCTGTTCCCACGCTGGAGACACCACCAGGCTGCTAGGCTTATAAAATATAAGTCACCGTGATTATCTTCCAACAAACGTCTGAATGCTTTATAAGCTGTTAAAGCTGAAGTCACTGCAGAGAGCCGACTGCAGACTGGATCGCAGCAGGCGGGCTGTGGAGACATTTACACCAGGTGGTTCTGAGTAACTGGAACATAAACACAGAGCTGTAAAGAGAGACACACACATAAAGCTGGAACTTAAAGAACCGTTCAGTCTGAGCTCACCTGTGGTCCGACAGAACCTTTATTGTGTTGCTTCATGTCCAGCGTTCAGAGGTCGTCCTGCTGATCGCTGCGTTCATTCTGTCTCATCTTCCTTCTTACCCTCTTTGTGACAGATGTGCATTAATGTTTGTATCATTTTAATTTATTCTATTTGTGTCTTGATCATTTGTATCTCTCTGTGACTCTGGAGCTGTCCTAACAAGTGAATCTCCCCAGTGAGGGATGAATAAGGTCTTATCTGTGTTGAGAGATGCCTCCGGGCGGAGCGGAGGTGGAGACGGTGGAGGAACGAGGAGCTGATGACGTCCTCGTCCACACAAAGACAAACAGACTCTTGTGTTCTCTGCATTTATTGTTTTCTTCCTTTGTCGTACTCTGAGAGGAGCTTAAATATTTTACAGAGCGAGAACATCAGTTGGTTATTTACAAGATATAATAAATGAAGTACAACTCACAATGTCGGCTGAGGAGGAGGAGGAGGAGGAGGAGGAGGAGGAAACAACTACAGTCATGTTACCGTTCTGTGAGGGAGTGACCTGCCCGAACTTTACATTCAGAAACAAAATAAGAGTTTAAAGGAAGTGTGTGTGTGTGTGTGTGTGTGTCTGTGTGTGTGTGTGTGTGTGTGTGTGTGTGCTGAAGCAGCAGCTGCTGTAGAAGTGAAGCAGCGTGTCAGCAGAAGCACACAGAGGAACAGGTCCAGGGTCTCCGGCTCTTTGTAACTTTCAACATCCAAAGAAGAAAAAGCGAACATGAAGCTGCAGGTTCATTAACGCCGACACTCGTACAACAGCTGCTGCGACAGGACACACAGCTGTCAGACGTCTGGATGCCTCACGAACACCTCACTGCAGCAGAACCGGGTCAGCAGAACGACACTGATCTGCTGAGGACAGGACGAGGAGATGAACGTGTGCTCATGTCTGTGATGATCCGGGAACAAAGACACCAACGTCCTCTTCAGAGAGAGGAAGTGAACTCAGATTCAACTGTTTACATTTTAACCTCCATGTTCTCCTCTCAACGCTCCACAACAGGAACACTGAATAATACACAGCTGGGTCAGACCGGACCATTCATCAGAACCACCACACACCCACAGCCGAGGTTCTGATGGTCTGAACCACAGTCGAGGTTCGGATGGTCCGAACCACAGCCGAGGTTCGGATCGTCTGAACCACAGCCGAGGTTCTGACCGTCTGAACCACAGCCGAGGTTCTGATCGTCTGAGCTCTGATCTGCAGCCGGTGTGCTCGCTGCCTCAACATCAACCATTTAAAGTGAAGAGACCGCCTCCGTCATTAAAGCACACGGAGCTTCAGCTGCTCCGCTGATATCAATGAAACGGGCTGAAGAACTTTTCCCAACAAGTACTGAAGACGAGGTTTGTGCGTATCGACTTGAGTGCAACATAAATGTGTGAGTTTGAGGGAGACGGAGGGTGGAGGCAGAACATGGAGGCAGAACATGGAGGCAGAACATGGAGGCGTCTCTCAGTCTAAATAAAGCAGGGACAGCTGTCTTCATCACGCCATCATGTCACAGAGGGGGAAGAGAAACTAAACGTCTGTCAGCTGTGAGGGCTCGTCTTCATGTCTGTGAGGGGAGGAGTGATGGCTGCTGGGGGCGGGTCTGGGGGAGGAGACACAGGAAGTGTTTGGGTGAGGAGGTCTCCTCTTAGATGGGCAGCTGGAAGGTGATGTCCACCTGAGCCTCCTTAGCCAATGAGACGATCTCAGAAAGCTTTACAACCTGAGGACACACGACAGAGACGGAGTCAGGGTCAAACTCAAAAAGATTTAGTCTTTACAGCTGAAGCTGCATGTGTAATAATCAGCTGTAACGTCTGTAACCACGACGAGGAGCTCACACTGAAGCTACTGTCACTGCTGTCCATCCACATTTACAATACAGTTCATTCAGTCCAGCTGCCAGAATCCTGCACAGCAGCATTCTGTAGTCCACGTGTCAGCAGAGGAAGCTGGAGGTTTAACTTACAGACCTGCTGCTGATTCATAATCTGATGTGTTTATTTATGTGTGTGTGTGTGTGTGTGTGTGTGTGTGTGTGTGTGTGTACCATTTTGGCGGCTTCGTCCAGGTCGTCACAGGCGAGGATCTTCAGTGGACTGGCAGCGATCAGAGCTTTGGCGTCATCCACTCTCGTCCCTTCAAAATAAAACAAAACATTTTTTCCATGTGATCAAATTTAAAAACAGGATTTTTATCATTTAGGTTTTTGGACGTTGATTATTTATTAACTTCCTGCATAGAGACCTTCAGTTCTGTCACCATGGCGACATGTAGACATTAAAATGACTGTCAGCTTCACTATATGGGATGTGTGTGTGTGTGTGTGTGTGTGTGTGTGTGTGTGTGTGTGTGTGTGTGTGTGTGTGTGTGTGCTGTACCTTGTAACCGCACTACGATGGGGATCTTGAGGTCCAGGTCTCTCACAGCCATGATGATGCCCTGAGCGATGACATCACACCGCATGATGCCTCCAAAGATGTTGACGAGGATGGCCTGAACCTGAGTGACATCACAACAACACACACATTTTTAAACACACACACACACACACCCCAACAATAAATGAGCCTGTGAGCAGCAGCTGTTTTCTTACCTTTCTGTCAGACGTGATGAGTTTGAACGCCTCCGTCACCTGATGAGCTGTAGCTCCTCCTCCAACATCCAGGAAGTTGGCCGGCGTGCCGCCGTGCAGCTTGATGATGTCCATGGTGGCCATAGCCAGACCCGCTCCATTTACTGGAGACAAGAGCAGTCATCAGAACCAGGGAGGGGGAGGAGGAGGAAGAAGAAGAAGAAGAAGAAGAAGAAGAAGGTTTTTATAAACATTTGAGTGAATTAAACTTATTTACAATCTTCAGGAGCTGTTGGCTGTTGAAACAAGTGAATTATGATAAACACATTATAAACACTCTGATAAATACAGATTCAGGTTCTGATTCAGGTTCTGATTCAGGTTCTGTTAATGAGGTCCATGTCTGACGTTCCTCCTGTAAGCTCCGTCTTTAGACCCAGATGTTTGTCCTGTGATGGAGGACTGTGTCTGTGTGGCGTGACGTACCCAGACAGCCGATGGTCCCGTCCAGGCCGATGTAGTTGAGGTCGGCCTTGGCCGCCTGCCGGTCCCGGGGGTCCTCCTGGGTCCAGTCCCGCAACTCGAATACCTTCTTCTGACGGTACTCTGCGTTGGAGTCAAAGTTGATCTTGGCGTCCATGCACATGACTGGAGAGGACAGAGCACAGGGACACGTAGTGATGAGGAGGAGAAGTCAGCCTCCAGCAGCAGCCGAGACACACGTCTGTCTCACCTGGAGGACAAACTGGACCAGGTGGTTCACAAACAGAACCTGCGCTGTCTGCGTGTGTGTGCGTGTGTGTGTGTGTGTGTGCGTACCGATGCCGGAGGAGTCCTCCACCATGGGGTTGATCTCCACCATGGAGGCGTCGTACTTGATGAACAGGTTGTACAGTTTGATCATGTTCTCTGCCGCCTCGTTCACCAGCGCCGGAGGGAAGCCCATCTTCTTCGCCACCTGCACAACAAACCAATCACATTTCACCTTCTGAGCATCAGCTTTAAATGTAGACTGCAGGTTGATCTCCTCATGTACGAGCTAGCAGCAGGTTAGCTTAGCATAGAGAGTGGAAACAGCGAGCCTGGATGTAACTGATGACGAGGGATGTCCCAACCAGGGTTTTTTCACCCCGATCCCGATCCGAGTCCTTTAATATTTAGTATCTGCTGATACCGAGTCCCGATCCGATACTCAGCCTTAACTAATATTGTCCTGGATAATACAGCTGCATTAAGAAACAAAGTACCTGCATCCAAGCTGTTCTTAATAGGTTTTTTATGTTGTTGAAACACAGTAAATATTTTCATACGGCTCTTCTTTATTCTGCATGCTATTCCAACACTGTCCTCCACCTTCCTGGTGTCAGCAGGTGAGTGTGTGACGCTGCATTGTGACAGCAGCTCGTGTTCAGCAGCTGCAGAGAGACTCAGCCCACGCTTGGTTCCTCCATCTCATCCACTGCTTTTTACATATTCCTCACGTTGACACGTAAAATGACGTGGACACGTTGCTTGTTTATATCACAGCGTTCAGCATCTCTTCGATTGCCAGTTTTACACGCTCTGCTGTATGAGACCCACGAAACTAGTGAACATACGGCACGCTGTAACTCTAAAGTGGAGTCACTGTGATGTAATGCAGAGATGGTCGGGCACACCGGAGATTCAAAAACTCCAGGTGACGAAGAAAACCCTGATCCTCTCATACAGATCATACAGATCATACAGATCCGATCTGTATGATCCGATCTGTACAGATCCTACAGATCGGATCCTACAGATCGGATCCTACAGACCGGATCATACAGATCGGATCCTACAGACCGGATCATACAGATCGGATCGTACAGATCGGATCATACAGATCTGATCATACTCATCGGATCCTACAGATCGGATCGGGACATCCCTACTGATGACACCTGGTTTAAAGTGGGTGCAGATCAGGTGGTCTCAGCTGCTGTGCTGCTCACAGCTCCAGTGTCAGCTGACACCATCACTTCACAAGCTGGGCCTGGTGTATTGATATCACCGTTAGTATGAGGAATGATCTGCTGTAATCTTGTTGCCCATACAGATGTTTCTGCCACCATCAACACATGATGTCAGCTGCTGGCTGAACACACGCTGCTGTTGTCAGAGACCCATCTGAGTTTATCTCAGCGACCCTTTATGTTACAGTCGCTATTGATTAGCGCAGCTTGACGTCATGAATCAATGTGTTCTCTGCTGCGTCGTCAGCTCCTGTTCATCAGACAGGAAATACTCACGAGATGTTTCCAGACGAACTGTCGTCTCTCAAACATCTCAGAATATTTCACTTTGGCTCAAATCTGTTCCTGACAGAAATGTTTGACTTCACAGATCTGAGTGTTAAAATCAAATCCAGGTTGAACACTTTCATCAAAACTGCACATATCTTTTCGTAGATAACTCTGTTTTTAAGATCTGGATGCTGTTCATAACTCATTAGTTAGACTTAAAGAAACACATCTGTGAGTTGGTGGAAAGTTAAAGAACAGGATGATTAATGTGAGTTAGAATAAATCTGTAAAAAGCAACAGGTGGGAGGAGAGAAGTCTGCTGAGAGCTGATTATAAAGAACAACCTCCTTCACACAGAGACAATACAGCCCACACACACACACACACACACACACACACACACACACACACACACACACACACACACACACACACACACACACACACACACACACACACACACACCTTGACAGCCTGCTCCATCTTGATACCCTCCACGATGTCGATTGGCTCCTTCACAATGGCGTCTGGGTTTTCTGCTGCAACATCTTCGATGTTCACGCCCCCCTGTGAGCTGCCAATCAGAACGGGACCCTGAGGGACACAAAGACGAGTTACAGCTCAGAGTCACTGAACCGTTTCATTAGGAAATCAGTTTGGACTTCTGTGAGCTTCAGGTTCTGGTCTGACAGACATTGTGTTGCGTTAACTAAAGAATGATTCTGTCTCGACGCCAACAGAGCCGATGAAACGTCATCAAACGAGACACGACGTGAGTCGACCTGCGCTGAGTTCAGCCTGACATGCATGAAGTCTGGAAATGATTCTCACTGTGCAAAGTGTTTGTCAATCAGTCAAACTGACTTCATTCAAGCCAGTAACAGAAACAAGTCATGACTGGACGACGCCTCAATATTCACTTTACCTTCACATGGTGGGGAAAGCAGGAGTGACTCAGATTTAAGGAGGCAGAAGAAGAGATTTATCAAACGATTGATCACTTAACAACAGTCACTCGTTTCTGTGGCTCAGCTGTTTCAGCTCCACTCGTTTCATCATGTATTTCTTCATCTTAATGAAGGAACAGTGTCGACCCGCAGGACCGACAGGGACAGAAACATCAGACCACCACAGACGGTTCTGGATCCTCCGTGAAGAAGTAATCTTTAAGTTTTCTTTAGCAACGTCATAAAATCTAATTCATTCATTTGGGCTCTCACTTTTTTCTGTGGATGAATCTGCTGATTATTTCCAGAATAAATCAATTAAGGTTTAACGAATAAAGCGTAAAAACAGTTAATCGTAACGTCTTCACATGTCTGTCGTCCGACCCACAGTCCAACAGCCAGAGAACAGCAGAACTCCTCACGTTTAACCAGGAAGTGTTGGACAGTTCTGTTTGGAAACTGAGGAACTGATTAATGACTAATCAATACAGCACTATCACTGAGACGGTGTGTGACAGTGAGGCAGCCGGAGCAGCTGGTTCTGAAGCTCCTGGGCTCAGACAGCTTTCTGTGTGGTCCACTGCAGCAGGAAGGTTTCAGAGACACCACGACTCAACTTCATCTACAAGGAAAAAGCTCCTGGGACTCTCGCAGGAGGCAGACGTTCATCTGGACCACACAAACAGCCAGCAGGAGACAGTTACTGATGTTCCACACTCTGAGGATCTGTTGGATGTTTCACTGACCGTCACTGGAGATCTGAGTCCAGACACTGTAACTGTGTCACAGCGGAGATGCAGCACCTGAACTCCTCACGCTGTGTGTTATTAGCTTTAAATCAACAGGCCCTCTGAGCACCAACGCTTCACAGAGCCGGACTTTAACTCCACTGTTGTGATTTAACAACTCTCATATGAAGTCTGTGTAGTTCTTTAAGAAAGCCGTGATAGAGTCCAACAGCACACAGATGTGATATAGAGCAGTTTATAGCTGACTGACACAGCAGCACAGTCAGTGCTAATGAAGTGATTTCAGCTCCGTCACAGACTCACTGAGTCTCCAGGTCTCTGGGTCTGAATGTTTCCGGTGTAATAAGAGGTTTTGTTCCGCAGACGCTGAGCTGACAGGACTCTGGTTCACTGCTGCAGGAGAGCAGTTAGCGGCTGGAGGACGCATCATTATCTCCTGGCATGTTTAATGTGTGACAATGAGCTCATTACGTGTAATTATCTTTAAGACTCCAACAATACAACCGTGAATCTGCTTCAGAGCACAAACTCAATGTTAACACTTAAAGTGAAGACTGACAACATTCATTCATTTTATTTTGATAGTTCTCTCAGTTCTGACTTCCTCTCAGGATGTTCTGAGAATGTTAGTGATCAACATGTTAACATCAGCTGACTGAGTCACAGGATCCACAGTCGACATCATGAGCTGCAGTCCTGTGCTGCCCTCTAGTGGTGACATTCAGCAGAGTGTGTGTGTGTGTGTGTGTGTGTGTGTGTGTGTTCACCTGGAAGGACCTCTCCATGGTGATGGCGAAGTAGTACTCTCTGCGTGGATACCTGCGCTCACAGATGAACACCTGGTTACAGATACGACCCGCCTCCCCGGTCTGCTTGGTGTACAACTTTCGACCAATCATCTGCGAGGAAATATCACGGGCCTCCTCTGGCCTGGAAGAGGAAGAGGAGGAGGAAGAGGAGGAGGAAGAGGAGGAGGAGGAGGAAGAGGAGGAGGAGGAAGAGGAGGAAGAGGAGGAGGAGGAAGAGGAGGAAGAGGAAGAGGAGGAGGAAGAACAGGGCGATGGACGAAGAGGAAGAGTGACTGTTAGAGGAAACACTTTGTGAACACATTTAAGAAGTGAAATCAAAGACAGTTACATCAATCAAACATCTGAAGAACTAAAAGACGTTCGATTGATTGAAAAAATAAAAACAGAAACGCTGTTTAACTTCCTGATAATCTGACAGTTTCTGATCGACCTCATACAGGAGGAGCCGATTCCTCCTCGTCCTGATTATTGATTACTTACGAGTAGACGATCCTGACTCCTCCCTTCAGTCCGCCCTCGAACGTCCCCTTCCCTCTGCCGCCAGCCAGAACCTGAGCTTTCACCACCAGGTCCTTTGAGCCTGACACACACACACACACACACACACACACACACACACACACACACCATTAGTCATTATATCCACAGTATTGATGATCACTGATCAGAACTCTCTGGTGTTCAGACTGGGTAAAGTATTGATGTTGGATGTTGTGCTGCAGTCTGATTCATGAAGAGCTGCAGAGGAGCTTTATATTGTGTTCTGTGATAAAGGTGAAAACATTCAGGTGTTATTTTCAGGTCATATCACCTGGTCCTCAGTGTTTTACTGCCGAGGAGCCGCTCAGCAACGAGGTGTGTTTGTTTACCTCTGACAACACCAAGACAGCGCTGCTGTCTTGGTGTTCAGATGTTAGACAACATGTTCGTCACATCCTCGGAGTTTAAGGTTTGTTTTCCAGAAAACATCATATTTGTGACTCTGAAGTGACGATTCCACAGATCCTGAATCAGGTCTCAGTCATGTAATATGTCCAAACAGCTGCACAGTATTATTTATTTACCACATCGTGAAGCCTTATTTCATACATTGTCATTATATAAGTGACACCAGATGGATAAAGGTGGACAGACAGTGATCATGTTCACATTCCAACAGCTGACTGTCGGTGTAGCTTCTTACTATGCAGCACTTGTGTGAGTGTCACCTGATCTCCCTGAAGCAGGAGGCTAAGTTTAGTCTGAGTGAGAGTTTAAATAGCTGTAGCTGAGGCCGGTCAGTGCAGACACACACACTAAGGTCACAACAGGTCAGAGAAGACTCCACCTGAGTGATCAGGACACATGGACTCCACAGCTGTCCATCAGAACCAGGACGGACTGCTCACCGATCTGTTTGGCCACACTGTAGGCCTCGTCTGAGGAGCTGGCCACCATGCCATCAGGAACAGAGATGCCGGCCTCCTTCAGCAGCCCGATGCTCGTGTACTCGTGCAGAGACAAACTCCTCTGCTGCTGCTGCAGGGGAGACGCATGAGCTCCAAACAGGCCGGAGGACACACCCAGGACCTGCAGGGACACCAGGAGGAGGAGGAGAGGGGAGGAGGAGGAGAGGGAGAGGGGAGGAGGAGGAGGGA
>CAEMYA010000355.1:436364-460966 GCA_903131615.1 Diplodus sargus
TTCAGTAGGATTTGGATAACTTTGATCCAAAAAAACAGGATTATCCTGATCTCAGCGGGAGGCAGGATTTCAAGGTGGATTTCAGGGAGAAAATGTAGTAAAATTTTAAAATTGGTCAAATAATACATTTTTATCATTTAGTGTATATCTGTACTTCAGTGATAAAGTAGATAAAGTAGACATAGGCTCCCAATTAAGCCTTTCAGTATAGTAAATCAGTATAGTAAAGAAAAAATAAACTAAAAATAAAAATGATCTTGTCCCCATGAAACAGATTTTAATAACAAACACAAATAATATTTTAAATTTTTCTTTCATTCATCACTGTATATTTATTTCAAAGAAACAACCATCAGAGATGAACCTGTCAAAAATAATTTCTATCAATTGAATCCCTGACTACACGTCCAGTCAGTCCCTCATTCTGACAGAACGCCAGAGGTTGGTCCGGTTCTTCTACAGGCTCAGGTGCATCATAAACATCATCACAGAGAGGGACATTGCGCCTGGTAGCCATGTTGTGCAGGACAATACACGCAAGCATTATGTTGCATGCTCCCTGTGGTTCCACTCGCAAGTAGTTAAGGCATGCAAAGCGTCTCTTCAGAACTCCATTTAAACGCTGAATTGCACATCTTGTTTTGCAATGAGCAGTGTTGAGGCGTGCCTGCGCAGGTGTGGTTGCTGCAAGAAAGAGAGTCATGGTAGGAGTGGATTGGCTCTGTCCCCTAATATTATGCCATCCGATCGGTTGGTTTAGAGCTCTGGTAATCCGGATTTGGTAATCTTGAAAACTGTGTATCCGGATCAGGGTGATCCAATCCAATGTTGCTTTGAAAAACCGGCATAAAAGTAAGACGGATTACCTGATCCTGGATAGCAAAAAATGGGATTTCCAAATCCAGATAATTTTGATCCAGATTAAATGTTTTGAACAACTGGCCCTTTGTGTCGTTGGTCTGAACTGAAGTCTCCCACAAATAAAGCCATGACGGGAGAGTCCTGAAACAACAACCCGATATCTAGATATATTTAAATTGTGATAAAATCACTTTTATTTGTGTTTAGACAAACATTAAACATTTTAGAGCATTTAGACGCTTTTGTCCAAAGCGACTTACAGTAATTCTGTGTGTGTGTGTGTGTGTGTGTGTGTGTGTGTGTGTGTGTGTGTGTGTGTGTGTGTGTGTGTGTGTGTCTGACCTGTGTGTCCTCTCCGGGCTGTGGTAGTTTCTGGCTCCTGGACAGAGCCAACATCTCGATCAGCTCCCTGAGACACAAACACATCATTCAAATGGAGGCTAACAGATGTTAGCTAACAGAGAGCAGCACCGCTGACTCTCAGCTCTGAGCGGGAAATGTAACTCTTCACACCGGAAACAACAACACCGTTATAAACTTTATCAACACGAGAACAACAAACAGCCGATAGACTTTAAACGTTACCGAGATAAAACCTCCAGATCCTCCAGCACACACAGCAGGCGCTCCTTCGTTGACTTCTCCGCCGCCGTCGCCATGGTTGTTTCTGCTCACTTCTGCGCATGACAGGAAGCAACCGCTGCCACTTCTTCTTCTTTGAAGCTTTACAGTAGCTGACTGCCTCAGTGTCGTATTGCTGCCACCTGCTGGTGTCAGTTTACTCCTACAAGTACATTTACTCGAGTACTGGAGTTCTTTACTCGAGTATTTCCGTCTGATTCTACTTTCTGCTTTAACTCCAGCGCATCTCACATATTAACTGTCTGCATTCGTTTGATTTAATCCAACTGAATCATTTAATTTATGCACATGAACTCAAACATGAGAGAAAAAAATCACGTGGAAACTTTACATTCAATTTATGGAATAAAATTAGATGGAAAATGTACATATGATTAAAATACTTCAAGTTTCAGGCACGAGTGCAGTAATGTTATGTATCCTCTCATTCACACTCACACACAGATGGCAGTGAAGTTCCACAGTTCCGACAGTAAATACTGCTCCACATTGATACACTAAAGTAAACACCGTAATGTAAAGCAGTTAGAAGTGTCTCCATCTCAGAAACAAGCTATCAACAGCTTGTCCGATAACATGTTTCAATAATAATATTTATAACAGAAACATTTATCTTCAAAACAAATATTTCTACACTTGCTGGTTGAAGCACATTTTACTGACGGCACCTCTGTACTTTAAACTTAAAAAAGCGGTCAAATGCGTTTATTGTACTTTTACTTTCTTTTCTTTAACTTGTTTTATTTTCTACTTTCACTCTGACCGTCAGAAACAGCCCGGACCTGGCGGCCATCCCGGCGGTCCGTTCGGTCCTGCTGTGTTCCCCTGCAGCACACTCGTCAAGACAGCCGCCCGCAGCGAGGTCTGTACCGGAACCTCAGTGTGCCCGACTTCAAAATAAAAGTAAGGAGCTCCGTCGATGAACCGTTGATCCACAGTCAGGACACTTCCTCATTACTGTCAGTTAAAGAAAAAGGAAAACAAACTTTGATGAAAACGCTTCAGTTTCTATTTGATGTGATTTTATAGTTTTACATGAAATATTTAACTTTTGCAAACAAAATATTTGGTCAAGTTATAAATTACAAACCTGAGCTGAAGATTAAAATAATCAACGGTTTATTATTTGTGACTTTACCTCCTCCGACTACAACATGAAAATATTATTTACATAAATGCAGAAATAAAATGTATTTATCACACTTCCACACCATGTTGGAGGCAAACATTGTACTTTCTACTCATTTTCATTATCTTCAGTGACTAGTTCCTTTACTGATTACATACAGTGACTGTGATGATCAGCTGACTCACAGTATTCAGTTTATACATATATAATCACCTGCGGCTGAACATCAGCAAGACCACAGAGATGGTGATAGACTTCAGGAAGAAGAGGAAGACAGCTTTCCAACCACTGTGCATTCTGGGAAGGGATGTGGAGGCGGTGGAGGATTATAAGTACCTTGGTGTTACCATCAACCATAGACTGGACTGGAGATCTAACACTGAAGCTGTGTACAAGAAGGGGATGAGCAGACTTTACTTCCTGAGGAAGCTGAGATCCTTCAACGTGTGCAGCAAGATGTTGGAGATCTTTTATCAGTCTGTGGTGGCCAGTGTACTTTTCTTTGCTGTGGTTTGTTGGGGAAGCAGCATCGGAGCCAGTGACACCAACAGACTCAACAAACTGATCAGGAGGGCTGGCTCTGTGATTGGCTGCAAACAGGACACTCTGGAGGCTGTGGTGGAGAGGAGGACACTGAAAAAACTGTTATCCATCATGGATAATCCTCTCCACCCTCTCCAACTCACACTGGTCAGACAGCGGAGCACCTTCTCCGGAAGGCTGCTTCAGCTTCGCTGTCGTAGCAACAGATACAGGAAATCTTTCCTGCCACAAGCCATCACTTTATACCACAACTCTCTCACCTCTGCCTGATAGAGAACTCTGCTCTCTCTACTGTTTTGTTGTATATATTATTATAGTTTATTGTTTATAGCACACTGTGCACTGTATATATACACTATGTATATATTGGATTCTATTTATGTTATGTACGAAGTGTTTTATTTGTGGACCCACAACTGCTGTAACAAAATAATTTCCCAGTCTGGGATCATTAAAGTATTTCTATCTATCTATCTATATGTAAATATATGGATCTGTTACTTTACTGATACGTTTGATACTGAATTTCATTTAATATCAGTTCTTTAAAGACTTTTACTTGAGTACTCTTTATATGGGCGTTAATCATTTTACCAAAGTCATATTTTATCGCCATATCGCTTACAGGAAATGTTGGCAGGTTTCGCCAGAAATGCTTTTACTTTGAACATAAACCGGAAGTGTCGTCGCGGCGCCGCCAGCTTGACCGCGCTGTTATCACAACAGATCAGACTTGGCCGGAGAGGAGTGCGAACACTTTACTTCGGAGCGATTTCTCTCTGTTTTCGTCGTTTTACGGACTTTTCTTTTTGTTTTTCACAGTTTGTAGTTTGTCAGCGTCTGTGCCAGGATGGTGAAGGTTTCTTTTAACTCGGCTCTGGGACAGAAAGATGTGAAAAAGGACGCGGAAACTCTTCTGACCGAGGAGGACAAAGTGAGTAGAAAATGGCTAACGGGGCTAACAGTTAGCTCGAGCTCGGTGAGATCACGCAGTTTGTTTTATGGTGATCGAGTTCCTGTAAAGCGGTTTAACTGCAGCTGGGACATGAAGCGCGACTCTGCAGCACGACAGCTGTAACTTTCAGGCAGTTTAACGCGTTGTGGAAACGTTGGTTATATAATTCGGGGGTTTGTTTGCTCGGAAGGTTAATGTGGATTTAATCTGATAAACTACGTATTTAACTCTTTATATGTTCGTCTAGTTTCTCTTTCACATTTAATAACACTTCTGACGTGTTGCTCACATGTTGCTACTCCCAGTCTGAAGTTCACTTTGTGTGTCTGATCGCAGTTAAACGATCTTTGTTTGTAGTTTCCACCCGATCTAATCTAATGCACACAGTGTGACGTCACAGACCACACATTAAGCCGACGGCTCTGTCACAATCAATCAATAATCAATCATTAGAAAACACCTTGTTACACTTTCATCTAGTTTGATTCCAGAAGTTGAAGGTAAAGTTTTTCTCTTGTGTTCAGAACCAGAACCAGAACCAGAACTCCTTCATGTCACAGCAGCAACAATGATAGTTAGTTAAATAACCTGCTGTGATTAGATTAATTAACATAATGTACATGTAGTGGAGTACAGCAGGAAGTAACTCCAGGTGGAAATACTGAAGCAGCTGATGGAAGTGATGTCACGTGTGTTTGATCTCTGCTTATATATTATAATTATATTACAGTGATGAATGGTGATGAAATCCCACGTCTTCTTATTGATTAGGTATCCATGTTGTAAAGAATCAGTCAGACTGATCAGAGAGCAGAGCAGCTGAACAGATACGCTGCTAAAACTAAAACTAAAACCTCAACCTGTGGTGCACCGCCACAAACTAGTCAATGTGTGGGAAACACTAGTTTCTGATTCACATCACCATCCCTTCATGTTGGGAGTCCATGAGCTCGGCTGGTAGAGCAGCGCCCACCGGCCCGGCTTGGCGTCCCGGCCCGGGTTGGGGTCCCGGCCCGGCTTGGCGTCCCGGCCCGGGTTGGGGTCCTGGCCCGGGTTGGCATCCCGGCCCGGGTTGGCGTCCCGGCCCGGGTTGGGGTCCCGGCCCGGCCCCCCCTGCTGTGTTTCACCCCCGCGGTCCTCTTTGAAGATGTCCTCTAAACAGACACGTACAAAGTGAAAGTAACAGACATTTGTTCAAATCTCTGCAGCACGCTACATGTTTTTCTAAACGTCTTCCTGCGTCACAGCTGCTCAAATCATCTGCTTTTTATCTGATATGGTCTAATCTGTCATCAGGAAATAAAGTTTGAAGGTGGCGTTGTGAAACGATGAAGACGATAACAGCGGTGTGTGTCAGGAAACACACAGTTATCTCTGAGGTTCACTTCTTCACAGAAAACCCAACCTGAAGCCATGAAGCTGAAGATCTGTGAGCACATGAAACACTGTGACAGTGTTTCAGCTGCGTCAGCTTGTTCGTCTCGTCTCAGGCTGACGACGATGATGATGATGATGATGATGATGAGGAGGAGGGGGAGGAGCCTCCTCTGTCACCTGAGCCTCGGCCTGTAATGCTGCTGCTGGTGGTTTTGCAGTGTGTAAATTCAGCTGGTTCACACTGTTGGAAGAGAGAAGTTAAAGTTCAGTATCATCTGCTCGTCTTCTTCCTTTTAATGTGCAGTCTGTAAACTGTCAGAGATCATTTCTTGCTGTCTGAGACAATCAGACTGCTGTGAGCAGCTGGATCCACTAACATGAGCTGATAAAAGCATTATATTGTTTTCGTGTCGATCCTTTCAGCTCTCACTTGTTCTTTTCTTCCTGATCTCACGGTGAATCGGACTGGACTCAGTGGTTTTAGCTGCCAACCTCAAAGTTCTCTGTGTTTCTGGTTCTGTTCAGTTTAGTAACAGTTTGATGTGACGATTGAGGAGAAACAACGTTAGTGAACCTGCTGCGTCGTCTGCAGCCGGTGTGTGTTCACAGAAGTGAAGCGGTGATGGAAAGTCTCGGTGTGAGATGATTACAGTCAGAGAAAATAGATCAGGCTCAACACTCGGTCTAATCACGTCTGCAGCTCCGTTTAGCCTCTACAGGAATAACAGAGCGAGCCGCGGTCGTCCTCAGGACGCACATGGAGAGACGCAGAGCCACACTGTGCTTCATATTTAATCACTTTCACTGTCACCAGCTCTGATTCTGTCATTTCTCTACATTAATAAACCTTCACAGTTCAGTGTGTAGATTTATATTTACCAATATTTGATCAATAGTTTAGTATTATCAGCACATTAACAGTAACTGAGTAATTCTTCATATCTTAACGACTTTAAACTGATCTACACGTGATTAGTTTACAACTTTATTTATCAATAGTTTCATCAGAACTTAAAGTAGTTGATCATCACACTGATGATCATCTCATTCAGACAGCTGAACCTCATGTCAACACAGGAACACCTGAGCAGAGCTGTTGGTACATGAACGCATCACTCTGCTGCACTGAGGCCCGGCAGGCTGCAGGTGAGCCTTCAGGTGCTGTTGGTACATGACGCCAGGTGTGAATGTTTTCACCACCTTCAGCTGTTTCAGGTGAACGTGTTCCTGAAGTTAAACACTTTCAGTGTTCGTACGTTTCATGTTCATAACTATGACTATTCTAACGGTGTTGTGTAGAGACACTAACATCAGAACAACACACTGGACGACAAACTGGTTCTACATGTTTGACTGTGATGATGTCACACAGTACTGGAGCCTGATTGGTCCACAGCAGTATGACATGTTACCTGACCTTCATCCGGACATGGTTCATTTAATCAGAAGTCAGACGGATGTTTTTGCCTTTAAACATCAGATCATATGAAGTGAAGCTCGTTACGTGTCTGAAGCTGAACTGAACTGTCGTCTGTGTTCATCACTCAGCGGCTGCAGAACTGACGAGTCCGTGAACGTGTTGTTTCCAATAACTGTGTCAGTGAAGTGCAACTGTAAAGTGGTTTTAGTGAAACAGGAAGTGGTCTGGCTGGCTGACTGAGGCAGAAACAGGAAGGAGCTGTTAGAGAGCACAACATGGACGCGTGCTGAGACTCGTTAATATGGCTCCCAACATTTAATATAATGTAACAGAACCAACACTGATCCATTAATTGAGGAAACTGTTTTACAGATTAATTAACAATGTAACCAATTGTGACTGTCCTCACTCAGCACGGTCATGTGAGGACTGAACTAAATCCGACTCCTCAAAGTCGACCAGCACTCAGATCATGTGGTTGAAGTCGATCGACTCTTTCAGCGTTCTGCACATGAACCACAGTCCTCACGCCAGGCGCTGACCCGGAGTCGTCCATGTCAGTCAGCCGGAGCTGGACGCTGAGAATCCTGAACATCCTCACGGTTCAGTTGTCAACTGTGAGGACGTTGTGCTTGTCTTTATTCTGTGTCAGTGGTCAGGTGGACAGGTGGACAGGTGGACAGGTGGTCAAGTGGATAGGTGGACAGGTGGACAGGTGGACAGGTGGACAGGTGGACAGTCTGCAGACGTCTTGTTGTGCTTGAAGATGGAGAACATGAGCTGTTGTGTGTCTGACAGCCTCACACTGTCAGCAGCTGATGGACACGTACATGTTTGAGCTTCAGCTCCGTGACGTCTCCGACTTCAGTTTGTTCCTTTCATCATTGTAGCTTCAGATACGTGGAGTAATCAGATTACAGCGGAGGCCCGTCCTGGTCTCTGGTCTCTCTGCGTCCTCTCAGACTGTTGGACAGGATTACAGTTAATCAGTTAGATTGAGACTCATCCTCTGAGCTTTAGCTGCCTCCTGCTGAGGGCCGACCGATAAAACTCTACAAGGAGGAGGATTAACAGACAGACACACATACTCCACCTAAACACCACCCCATCATCCACCCTCCACCCTCTGAGAGCAGACAGACTCTAACCCAGACCTGACAGATTAGAGACTGAACCGTTCAATAGCGTGATCAAGGATGGAGACATCTGAGGTTTTAAATCAAGTCTCAGCTGCTTCAGGTGTTCAGCAGAATGCTGCAGCTCTGTTTGACTGTGAAGGAGTGTGAAGACTGTGTGGACCACAACACTTCACCTGACTTTATATCATCAGGAGGAGGAGAGGAGGACTTTATATCATCAGGAGGAGGAGAGGAGGACTTTATATCATCAGGAGGAGGAGAGGAGGACTTTATATCATCAGGAGGAGAGGAGGACTTTATATCATCAGGAGGAGGAGAGGAGGACTGAGTTTTACTTTTAGGGTGAACTGTTCCTTTAACAGTAGCGGTGCAGGTGAAGCAGCGTGTCGTGAAGATGTTCAGTGAAGCTTTGAGTCATCTGCTGCCTTCACAGTGCTGAGGATGAAGTTTCACACTGAAACTAAACTCTGTCCTGAACACTGACGCTCACCTGTCTGACGCTCACCTGTCCTGACGCTCACCTGTCTGACGCTCACCTGTCTGACGCTCACCTGTCCTGATGCTCACCTGTCCTGATGCTCACCTGTCTGACGCTCACCTGTCTGACGCTCACCTGTCTGACGCTCACCTGTCTGACGCTCACCTGTCCTGATGCTCACCTGTCTGACGCTCACCTGTCTGACGCTCACCTGTCCTGAAGCTCACCTGTCTGACGCTCACCTGTCTGATGCTCACCTGTCCTGATGCTCACCTGTCCTGACGCTCACCTGTCCTGACGCTCACCTGTCCTGACGCTCACCTGTCTGAGGTTGCGTCCAGATGGGCTGTGTGCGACGTCATGTTGTGAACCTGGACCTCCGTAGATCAGCTGATCTGCTGTCTGCTGATTCACACCAACTGATCACAAATATAATAAACGACCAGGATATTGATTCTGATGCTCCAGACAAACACAAACCATGTGAGGATCCACCAGAACCCCGTCAGCTGGGACATGTTGCTTTGTTGTGGCTGACTGAATGTGATCACACACACACACAATCTGACTGATACGTCTGTGTGTGTGTGTGTGTGTGTGTGTGTGTGTGTGGTGACATGTTGGTTCTTGTTCCTGAGTCGGATTTTGAAACATGAAGCAGAGTTGCAGTCGACGCTTCACAGACCTGTTTGAAGTCAGTGTTCACAGTGAGAGGCAGCAGGTGATGTAGTTCACCTGCAGGAGGTGAACTACATCACCTGCTGCTCCTGCAGGTGATGTAGTTCGTTTGTAAGTTGATGGTCAGTAAGATGGAGGACAGCAGCGAGTCGTGCGAGCATGAAGCACCGCAGGCGCCTCAGTGTCATGATGATGAGATAAACTCCAGCAAGTCCTGTTGCTCAGTTAGTTCATCAATACATTTAACATGTAGTTATCAGTTATTTATCAGTTGACAAATGTTTTGATAATCAATTAGTAGTTTTTTAATAATTTAATAATGTTTAATGATAATCTAATTGGTTCAGATCCGTGGTCCTGAACCGAGTCGGTCCACCTCCTGCTGACGGACCGGACTCGGGGCCACAGAGAGTCGTCTGAAAACATCCTCTTCTTCTTCTCTCTGTCGCTTCACCTTCACTTCCTGTTTTCTCTGCTGGACGTCTTCAGCTGTGTGAGTGACTGGAACAAACCAGCAGAGACCATCCGTCCGTCAGCAGGACTGGAAGCTGCTCGCTCAGCTCGTTTCTCTTCACACTTCACTTCCTCTTTATTCTCAAGTTTAGTCTCTAACAGTCGTTCTCTGGTTCCTCTTTTCTGAACTTTCCTCCTCTTCCTCAGAAAACACAACGGTTGGTTTGAGTTTGTAAACTGCAGTGAGGTCAGAAACAGCTCACTTCCTCCTGTAACCGACTCTTAACTGACCAGGCGACGCTGACAGAGGCCTTATTTTACTCCTTTCTCTGAATACTGTTTGTGTTTCGCTGTGTAGATAACGGAGCCGTCCAGGTTCACGACAGATTGTGCTAGAAGTGTTTTGGTAAGAACAGAATTGATGGCAGATATTTTCAGCGTGTGTACCGTTTGTTTGACCACACAGGAACACGAGCAGGAAGTCTGTTATGAAGTGAAGCATTGTGGGAAAACAAAAGATAATAACATGAAGTCAGAAATCAGCAGCTGTGGCGACGTGGAGCGAAGCTGCTGGTACATGAAGCCAGCCTCCTCCATCAATCAATCAATAGAATTTAAACTTCTGTGATTGGATATTTTATACCAAAATGCATTGTGGGAGTCGTAGTTAACCTCTCACATTACTTTGTATTTTGACTTTTGGTACACATACTTAGAAAATCACTATCAACAATTATTACCATGTCAGTGTGTGAAGGGTTGGACCGTCACAGGTGGAGCGGGTCACTGGGTCGGTTCTGATGCTCTCCACAGTGATTTTACATTGAGTGAAGTGGCCTCAGTGCTCGTCAGCCTCACAATGGTTCACAGGACACTGCGGTTCTTTTACTGTCTAAAGATTATCTAGTAATAAAAATAAGTGCACGTTTCTGTTCCCATATTCTCTCTTAAACTTTGTGTCGTCACTGTTTCCTACTTTAGTGATGAATGTATTGTTGGAGCAGTGACAGAACATCAGTGTGACCATCAGTTATACATTGAAGTAGTTGATGACTCTGGTTTGTTTGTCATTAGAGGAGATGTGTTCTGGTGACACCGAGTCATCTGAAGTGAAGTGTGTGGTTGTGTTTGTGTCGGAGGAACCACAGCTTCCGTCTCCAGCTTCAACCTCCGTTATAAACTTAGACCAGACAGATCTTCAGTCAAGGACTCAGTTTGTCTGAGACCAAGTTCTGATCAATAGACAATGTTTCCATGTGACAGAAATACTTAAAGCTGCAACCAGCAGCTTTTCTTTGTGTTGATTCTGGCGCCCTGTGGACAAAAGTGGCAAAGATCAGAAGAGACCTGTTGACGATCTCTGATCACTGAATCAATGATCATCCTCACGTCTTCTTCTTCTTCTTCTTCAGGATGCGGAGGCAGCACTGCCGGTGCGTCAGCAGTCCCGGGCCTGGTGCTGGTGCATGTGCCTGGGTCTGGCCCTCATGCTGTCTGGGGTGGTGGTTGGAGGAGCCTACCTGTACCGCTACTACATCCTGGAGGTGAGCAGACAGCCCCAGCAGGGCTGGGAGGACGGAGAGGTAACGTGTCTGACGCTGATTAAATATTAAAGGAAACCGTGAAGGCGTTTAAAGACCTGAGGGCTTCACGTAGGCGACCCAGGAGGAGTTAGACACCTTAGCACAGGGGACACAGGAAGTCATGTACAGAACACATACAGTGAAATAAAACATGAAGATGAACCTCCACTCTCCCTCTGAGAACATTCACAAACAAGGTCTACTTGTTTTCACTGAACAAACCGTAAATACCACGAGAACACGTTACTAAAGTCGTGACAGCTTCAGCTGGTTTAACTCCACCTCACAGAGCCCTGAACATCTGACATATAAATCACAGTTTCAGGACAAAATGAGAGCGGACGTGTTGGAGCAGGTAGACTGCTGAGAGCTGTACTCATGTTCCTACCTGTACAGGTAACCCAGGAGAGCTGGCTGCTCACAGTTGTTCAGCCAGAGTGAGACATTCAGTGACATCATGTTTATACTGATTAGAGACCAGTAGGAGAAAACAGATACATGAAGTAGAGCTGCTGTAGTTACAGTGTTCATCATGACAAGAAGGCTTTTACTGTAGAGCTTCTAAAACATGTCAGCTGACAGTTTGTGTTCGTGACCCAGTAACCGCCTGCCTGTACCGTACATAGAGCCCGAGGTGTAAGAGTCCAGAACCTCAGCTGAAGTGAAATAAAGTAAAGCTTTAGTTGGATCTGAGAGACGCTGATGGTCCAGCTGATGGTTTCTCTCCTTCAGCTCATTGTTCACTGTTTTCCTCTCAGATTTTGTTGAATTGTATTCTGAAATGTTTTCCTGCGTAAAGCAGAATGTGTATTGTTGTTGTTATTATTGTTATTACACATTGGAATGCATCCTTTTCTACTCCAATGATACTGGCTCTAACTAGTTTTATCTCCTGATTCCCTCCTGGTTCTCTCCTGGTTCCGTGGTGGTTCTCTCCTGGTTCCGTGGTGGTTCTCTCCTGGTTCCGTGGTGGTTCTCTCCTGGTTCCGTGGTGGTTCTCTCCTGGTTCCATACTGGTTCTCTCCTGGTTCCATACTGGTTCTCTCCTGGTTCCGTGGTGGTTCTCTCCTGGTTCCGTGGTGGTTCCCTGCAGGAGGGCCATGTGTTTGTGTGTGGGGTGAACTACCGCGAGGAGGACTTCATGATCCGGGAGGAAGAGGAGGTACGAGGAAGAACAACAACACTGACAGCTGATTCACACACAGCAGGTTTCAGAGAGTTACCGTCCCTTCATCAGTAATCAATAACACTGAGACACTGATTGATTCAGACTCACCACTTCTCTCCTCTGTGTGTTTTAGGCCCCTCACACTTTGTTTTATCAGCCTTTTTCAAACTGATCTCTGTTTTTTCTTCCTCATCACATCCTGTTAGCACAGTTCTTAATAACTACCACCAAACACAACGATGAGTTCATTCATTGATACGTTGGATTGTTCCTCAAACGAGCATCATTTTCTCTTATTAAATTCTTAATCTGTGCTGAGTTCACACATGTAGACGACTGAGTGCAGACGACTGAGTGCAGACGACTGAGTGCAGACGACTGAGTGCAGACGACTGAGTGTAGACGACTGACTGCCGACGACTGACTGTAGATGACTGACTGTAGATGACTGAGTGTTGCTCACTGGTGGGTTAACTGGCTGAACTGGTCCGCAGGTGGAGGTGGAGCTGCCCAACCAGTTCCCCCTGCGTCAGCTGGAGGAGAGGATCCGTGTGCTGGAGGACGAGCAAGTCGAGCTCATCAACGTCCCCGTGCCCGAGTTCGATGACGGAGACCCCGCCGACATCGTCCACGACTTCCAGAGGGTGAGACCAAGCTCCGCCCCCAGACTTACATCACAGACGCTCGGCCATTTCCTGTCTGAATCAATAATGAGCTGAGAGATCAATAGATTTATTGTGATATAAATACAGCACTTAATAAGAGGAGATCAGAGGGTCCGTGTGGAACCACAGACTTATCATATAATGACAGCTGTCAGTGAAACGCATCACTTCCTGTGGATTCTTCACATTAAAAGCATACCAGTAACAAGCAGGATTAAAGACTTTTAATATAGTAATAGTAACAGGTGAATATGTGAGTGTGACTGTTGTACTGGTGGAAGAATGTGTTTGAACACAACAGGATGAAGACCCTGTTCTCAGTACGTGAACGAGGAGTTAAAGATATTTATATTTGTCAGAAAGACAAAAGTTAAAGTGCTTTGTGTTTTCGTGGTGTCTCAGAAACTGACGGCCTACCTGGACCTGAGTCTGAACAAGTGCTACGTCATCCCGCTCAACACCTCCATCGTCATGCCTCCCAGAGACTTCCTGGAGCTGCTCGTCAACGTCAAGGTAACACACCTCTCAGATTAGTGATTCTCTCCTCAGTCTTTATTGATCAATATGATCACACTTCACATACATCAGCTTTGGTTCAGTGTTGCTGTGAGACGACAGCCTGATTGTTGCAGATGTTGAGTTAGACTTCATCATGTTGCACACTGAGCCACAGGAGTCTGAATGATTCACTGTTCCTCTCTCTCTCTCCAGGCCGGCACATACCTGCCTCAGTCCTACCTGATCCACGAGGAGATGATCGTGACCGAGCGTCTGGAGCACGTCGACCAGCTGGGATACTTCATCTACAACCTGTGCCGCGGCAAAGACACCTACAAGCTGCAGCGCAGAGACAGGATCCTGGGTACGTTACGTAACTTACTAACATGACGTCCATGTGAGCTGGATTCAGTCTGAGGGGGACAAAACAATCCATCTGAGTTTCATGATCACAAACAGCCAATCAGCATGTGTGTTTGTGTGGCAGCTTAGACTGAATGTCTCTGCTGTCTCAGATTGATTGTCTCTGATTGTCTCTGATTGTCTCTGCTGTCTCTGATTGATTGTCTCTGATTGTCTCTGCTGTCTCTGATTGTCTCTGCTGTCTCTGATTGATTGTCTCTGCTGTCTCTGATTGTCTCTGCTGTCTCTGATTGATTGTCTCTGATTGTCTCTGCTGTCTCTGATTGTCTCTGCTGTCTCTGATTGATTGTCTCTGATTGTCTCTGCTGTCTCTGATTGATTGTCTCTGATTGTCTCCGATGTCTCTGCTGTCTCTGATTGTCTCTGATTGTCTCTGCTGTCTCTGATTGTCTCTGATTGTCTCTGCTGTCTCTGATTGATTGTCTCTGCTGTCTCTGATTGATTGTCTCTGCTGTCTCTGATTGTCTCTGCTGTCTCTGATGTCTCTGCTGTCTCTGCTGTCTCTGATTGTCTCTGCTGTCTCTGCTGTCGTCCTGCAGGTATGCAGAAGCGTGAAGCTCTGAACTGCCACAAGATCCGTCACTTTGGGAGCAGGGTCGTGGTGGAGACTCTGATCTGTGAGCCGTGAGAGACGTCGTCCTCACAGCTGCTCTTAAAGTCACTGGCGTACAGTGAGACGTGTGTTGTTAACCCTCACCTGTCTGTTTCCTGTCCTTTACTTCAGGTAGTTTGAGTGAGTGAGACGAGTGAAATGTGAAGCTGTTGGCTGAATATTCGTGATTGTGAAAAAAGAAAGTCTGTGTATTTTTCCACTTTTCTGTTCGGGGTTTTCTTGGAGTCTTTTCATAAATAATTAGCTTAAAGTAAATTATTTTAATCAAAGTAATAACTGCAACTATAGCCTGAGCATTTATTTTCTTAGACAAGGGAAGATGTAGTTTGCCTTTCTCTCAGATTTCAGGAGAAAGACGACTTTTGTACCACTTTAAACTCATCAGTCCAGGGAGACTTGTTGTTTTTGTATTGTGTCTGCTGTAGCTTAATAACACTGCGCCTGATGTTTCTGAACTGAACACGATCTTAAGATCCAAGTGTGGACGCAGCTGCTCTCCATTAGCTTTAAAACAAGTTGGAAACAAAAGAGGAGGAGCTCACAGGACCGCACTCTGATCTTAACGTCTTTTCCTCGAGGGTCTTTGAATGTGTCATTTTTTGGATAACTCTTCTTCTTGTACTAATTTGTGTATATAATCTCTTTGAAGATATGACCAGACCAACACAATAAACAAACAGAAAACAACAATGTGTCAACATGTTCATTTACTCCACCCGTCCTGAAGAAAACAGCACTGCTAGCAACGTGATCCGTGTAGCTCCGGGGACGACAGTCAGTCTGACACCGCGGACTCGTCAGTGGACCGACTCTCTCAGGGTCCCCACCAGATGAATCCTGCAGACGCATCATCATCAGGTCAACATGTTAATGTGTCCAACACCGAATACCTGCAGAACTGATGACATCATCAGCCTCAGCTGTTTACTGATTATTAGCTTACTATAGCATGCTAACCCGCTAAACTAAGATGGGTGACATTAGCATTCCTGCTTAACATTAGCATGTAAATCTCTGGCACAGCAGAAGAGACATGCAGGCTGGAGCTGCTGCCGCTTAAACTCAGAGCTTCACTGTGACACAATCATCTGACGGCTGAACTCGTCTTCTAACACGAATGTATCAGATCTGAGATTTTTATGATGTTTGGATTAAATCAGCTGTGAAAACAAATAAACACTGAAGTCAATTTTAGTGTCAGTGATCCAAAGTACATTTACTCAACTACTGTTTACAACTAGTTCAGTTCTGTGACGAGCTGCTCTTATGTTCCAGTCTTCTCTTCTACATCTCAGACATTGTACTTTTTACTTCTCTAACATCATCTGGCTGCTTCAGTGACTTTGCACATTTAGATTTGATGCAATTACATACAAGTTTATAGAATAGAACACAGAGATTAAACCAGACGTTGCTTCACACTGGAGAGAGCAGTTGTTGGTCCGATTATCTTACTGCCTTACGCTCCTCCTGATAAAATGTTTAATAAGAGCAATAAAATAATTGACCTTCTCTCTGATGTCATCAGATGATGGTGACTCATCTGAGTCAGTTTGAACATCCTGGATCCACCTGCTGATCTTTTTCTGCATTCATACATTGATTGTTTTGCTGTATTTATACTTGTAATAGAGTATTTCTACATTGTTATTGGTACTTTTACTTCTGACTGACTCGCACACAGTGTGTGTAGTGTTTTCACAGCCGACCTGTGTTGTGTGTGTATCATGTGACTGCAGTGACCTCAGAGCCTGACGGTGATCAGCTGTCACAGCTCAGCCTGCTGTCATCTGATCACAGTGGAAATGTGTCCTTGATTAAAGCTCTAATCAGAGGGGCCTCGCACAGGAGGATCATGGGAAATGAGCCAGGTGGTTAACAGGAGAGTCACCTTGACGGATCATCAACACACTGGACGTCACATCGCCTGCTCTTTATACGCCCTGTATCACTGAAGAACTTATGAATCCCACACATGTTAACAACATGATACCAGTTTACAGTTTTTATGTAGCATACTTTTAGTTTCCTTGAGTATTTTTGTTTTATATATTTTAATATCATACTCATTTTTTATATTTAACCATTTCTAGAATATAATTTACTGATATCTTTTTAAATTCTAATTTTGTTCTTCACAGCTTTGTTTACTAGTTACCATGTTCAGATGTAACATTTTAAAATCAGATTAAACACATCACATGGAGCATTGTTAGAGATTAAACTGCTGATACAGACTCACTTCCTTTTCCTCCAACCGTAAAATGCTGCATGTTGAAGTTAAGATGATTAAAAGATAAACTGCATATAACAGAACATCAGAGAGGCATTTTTACTGCCTGATATTTAATTCTGTTCTGATACTGAAAGTGCATTTTACTGATTATACTTCTGTACTTCTATGTTAATACCATTTAGTGTTTTAGTGCGACTTCTGTCTTTCAATAACAGATCTGAAAACTTCATCCTGAGATGTAAATCTGCATCAGCGTCAGATATAGTAACACACACACACACACACACACACACACACACACACACACACACACACACACTCTGGCTGCCTGACATATCATGGTGGGGTGTGATGTCTGAAGTCTGACCACAGTAACATGAGCAGCAAACCTCTGCTGCATTTCACCATTTAAATAAACATCTTGTCTTTACACTCAGTGAATCCTCAGGAGGCTCTGATTACAGACGGACAGGTGAGAGACGCCTGCACACACACACACACACACACACACACACACACACACACTGAGTTGAGCTGGTGGTCTTTCATACTTATTTTTCATCCATCTAAATAAATAAATACGCGCTGCAGGGGCTGAATTAGAGCAGATAAATGATATAATATCATGTAATAGTGATATGATATATATTATAATGTATACATATATAATGTTTTGATATTAAATCGTTTCTGATGATTTATTAATAGTATTGTAGTCAAACTGAGTGACCCCGCAGAGAATATAGTGACGTGATATAACGTGCGAGCAGCTGCTGCTACAGGAAGTCTGCTGTCAGGAACACACTGCTGTTTACTGGATCAATGAGCTGATTAAAGATCAGTTTGATCGAAGTCTACCGAGAAAAAACCCCATCACGACTACAACTCCCAGCATGCCCTGTGTTTTCTCTTCGCGCGTGCCAGGTTTGTGACGGATTCAGACTCTTGTCGTCTTTTCACCAGTTTAAACTTGTTTCCGCCGCTTTGTTTCACGATGTAGCTTCAACTTCTGACAACAAGACAACTCTATAAAAGGTAAGAGTCTTTCCTCTGACACTGAAAACATCTTTATACGGCTGTTTAAGTGCGAAACTCAACTTATGTTAGCATGCTAACATGACAGCTAGTCGCCTGTGTATCTGTCTCCATGGCAACGGGCTCCTTCCGCCGCCGGCCTTGTGGCCTAAATACTGAAAATACGTATAAATGAATCATGAATAACGTCTGACTGCCGTACAGACGGTGACAGTGTCTACTGTTAACCACAGGTTCATTAATAATAATAATTATAATGATTATAATGATTATAATGATAGTAATAATGGATCATTGCTCAGTAGTTTCCTGTCATCTGACCTATTGACTCAAAACCGATGCGGAAGTGTCTTCCTGTCCAGTTTGAATGAGACACACCTCGTTGAATTGGATTTAAGTGCTTCTTCTGTCATTTTGTCCCATATAAAGTCAGGTCAGCTCACGTGACGCTTCACCTGTTGTGTGAGTGAGTCACACCTGTTTTATTGAGTTTTATGGCCTTTTCATACCTTTTCAATACTTTTATACTGTTAAATTATGTTTCTTTTTAAAATGTTACAATGCTATAGACAATATCTTTCCTGCCCTCCAGGTGACATGAACAACTATGAGGTCATCCGTCAGATTGGAGAGGGTGCGTTCGGAAAAGCCTTCTTGGTTCTGGGTAAAGGGCCGGGTGGAGACAGGCAGTGTGTGGTCAAACAGGTCAACCTGAGACAGGTAAGACAGCAGCGTGTGAACATCCTGTCACACACAGATGTTCTGTGATGGAGCTGGTTAACTGGTGACCGGCAGCCTATTCAGAGGTGCTGGTAGGCGCACTGACTGTGGTCAGGCTAGCTGTTTCCAGTCTTTATGCTAAGCTAAGCTAACTGGCATGTTTGTGTTGGACTGATGATGCGTTCACTGCTCAGATGACGGCACGGGAAAAAGAAGCATCCAAGAAAGAAGTGACGCTGCTGTCCAAGATGAAACACCCCAACATCGTCACCTTCATCACCTCGTTCCAGGGTGAGCATGTGTGTACTGAGTGTGTACTGGTACTGCATGTGTGTACAGAGTGTGTACTGTTACTGCATGTGTGTACAGAGTGTGTACTGTTACTGCATGTGTGTACAGAGTGTGTACTGAGTGTGTACTGGTACTGCATGTGTGTACAGAGTGTGTACTGGTACTGCATGTGTGTACAGAGTGTGTACTGTTACTGCATGTGTGTACAGAGTGTGTACTGTTACTGCATGTGTGTACAGAGTGTGTACTGTTGCTGCATGTGTGTACAGAGTGTGTACTGTTACTGCATGTGTGTACAGAGAGGGGGAGCCTGTATATAGTGATGGAGTACTGTGATGGAGGAGATCTGATGAAGAAGATCAACCTGCAGAGAGGAGTCCCCTTCACTGAGGAGCAGGTACACACACACACACACACACACACACACACACACACACACACACACCGTTATGAATGTGTGTTCTTCAGATCGTCGGCTGGTTCGTTCAGGTCTGTTTGGGTCTCAAACACATCCACGACAGGAAGATCCTCCACAGAGACATCAAAGCTCAGGTAAGACTGCTGCGACCGAAACTTATTTTCATCATTTAATATGATAAATACTAACGATTACTGGGTGAGTTTAGTTTATTAAAGGTCAGAACATTCTGAAAAATGCTCAGGAAAGTCGCCTTCCAACCGTTGAATCTCAGGCTGCTTGTTTCGTCTGACCTTCAGTCCAAAGCCACAGAATAATTAACTGGTAATAATATAAAACAGAGACAAACAGCAAATCCTCCATTTGAGAAGCGGGAAACATTTTTCTGTTAAAAACTGATTATTGGTTATTGATTCATTTTGTATTGAGCTGATGAATCAGCTAATCATGAAACATTTCCTTATTTAAACACACAACATGTCAGTTTTTCTCTATTAAAACAAAACATGTTTGCTGAGTGTTGTGTGTGGAGGGCCGGTGCAGAACCAGAACCTCTGGAGCAATAAACACCTGGAGCTCGCCAGATTCTGTTCTGACCCGGAGCCGTTTACCGACAGAAAGAGAGCTCAGTTACTTTTTAACTGTTGGAATGAAAAAGGTGATTTATCTTCTCTCCTGTCTATCAACCTGACCGCAGCAGTGATCCACAACAAACTGAACACGTGTCTTTGGATGCTTCACGGCTTTGTTTTAAGAGAAAATGTTCTGGTGCCAGGCCCGTCATTTTGCACCTTCTGTAAGTGATGTTCTGTATCAATAAAGTTTCATATTCATAAAGGGAGCATCGAGCCTGATCGCAGCTCTTTATCCACAGAGTTTGCTGATCTCTGAGCTTTGTAACCCACAGAATGTACACACACTCCTTGTTGCAGTTGTAAACAACTTTGTCCACAGAGCTGGAGGTTGAACTTTAATTAACGAGTGTTACCATCACAGAGTGGAGGACGGACTGTTCTCAGATCAGCCTGTCCTCCACAAAGAGCTCACTGTGAGCCAACTCCCAGAATAACTGAGTCTCTGTTCACTACCATCACTAACTGTCATCAATCATATCACACACACACACACACACACACACACACACACACACACACACACACACACTCTCAGTCAGTGTTTCTGTCTCTCTGGTGTAGAATATCTTCCTCACCAGCGGAGGGATGAAAGTGAAGCTGGGAGACTTCGGAATCGCAAGAATGTTGAATAAGTAAGTCAGTGTCATCTTCACACACACACACACACACACACACACACACACACACACACACACACACACAGTGCAGCTGTTTATCACTGGGTCTGTGTAACACATGGACGAGCTCCAAACAAGTCATTATCATTCCACACACACTCGACCAGGACATGTAAACACACTCAGCTCATCTGTGTGCAAGTGTGTATTTGTACTGTGTCGCACTGGATAACATTAGAAGATACGCAGTGGTGGAAAGTGACTATGTACATTTACTCACGTACTGTTCTTCAGTACAGTTGTACAAATGTGTGTGTCAGAGCTGCTCAATTAATATAAATATCATCAGACTGTCAGAAGCTGTAATGTTTTGTTTTGAAACAACATTGTAATGAAGTTGTTGGAGCTGCAGAGACGTCCTGACACACAGATCACAACTTCTGTCACATCATCCGGACATCAGGAGGATGAAAACTTTGGACTGATCTCAGTATGATGTTTTATAAAACCTGTGTGATGTGTGCAGCACCATGGAGCTGGCCAGAACCTGTGTGGGGACACCTTACTACCTGTCTCCAGAGATCTGTGAGAGTCGACCCTACAACAACAAGACGTACGTATGATGACAACATGAACCACAACATGAGGAGAAAAGGAGCCTCAGTATGTTTGTTAAATGTTGTCTGGCATTAGCAGACAGAAAGAAACGTTCACAGAGTGATCAAATGACACCTGTTTTACATGGATGTGAATACAGGTGAGCCTTGAGCACAAGCAGTAGACAAACACTGATCTACAGTCTCGTATGTAAATGATCCACAGTGTTGCTGTTTGTTTTTGTCAGCCTGCAGCCCCAGCTGGGTGGAGTCAGTCTCTTGTGCTCAGTTCAGGGAGGCTTCTTTCGAAAATCAACCACAGAAACAAAACAGAGATGAATTCTGACTGATTAATATTCTGATGCTTATTACACTCACACCCATCTGGAGCCAGAACCAGCTGTAACACATCACACTTGTCCTCACACACTGTGGGAACAACACCAACATCGTCCTCAGCTGATGACCTGTGGAGAGCAGATGTGCCACTCACTCACTACGCAGGGAGTGAATGAACAGTTCGAACAGTGACTGCTGGTATAGAAAGGTTGGATAGAGACCAGCTATCTGCTTTTACACAATGCGTTGTTGGGTACTTGGAGTCAAACCGTACAGGCTGTAATGAATCTCACTATATCACACACAGCCCAGGACATCAAGAGGCCCATGTTACAAGTATAACAAGGACACTTTTCAGTTTTCCTGTCAACACGATGAGAGAAAAGTAATAAAACTCTGTAATGTCAGCTGGAAACTTTGACGGAGTTTCTAACGTTAGCTTAAACTCTGATAGCATCCCAGACTGGAGATCATCAGCAGAACTAGAGAGTGAACCTAAACATGGCGTCCACTCAGTCCAAGCAGAATTGTGTGCTCATAAGAGCTGAAGCTCCGCCCCCTCCGGTTCCCCTCATGGAGCTTATAGATCAAACATTTGTCTGTAGTGACTGAAGGGGACAGGTACGTTATTGATCCTGTTTGAACCAGTCATCAATCACACACACAATGTTTGTCAGTTAGAAGAGCTGTGATGCCTGTAGAGTGAACACACACACACACACACACACACACACACACAGTACCGCAACCTCATCATCAGTCTCTGACTGTGTGACTGAACAGATCACTGCTCTGTTCTCTTGTTTTCATACTCTGAGGTCAAAGTCTCTTCCTCTTTCCCTCTCACACACAGACACACACACACACACACACACACACACACACACACACACACACATAGTTGATTTCCAGCCAGAAATCAGAGGCCAGAGCTTTTGTTTTCCTGCAGAAGTGAACCTTTTCCTTCTCAGGGTGAAGCTGCTCTGCAGTCTGACATCATGTCTTTGTTTGTGCTGTGCGTTTCGCTGAGGGGGACGACCTCGCCCAGCTTCCTGTTCCAACAAGAAGCACGTCGACTGACACAACATGTTCCTCAATACACAGACACACTCCCTGATCCTGATCACAACAGCCACACTGACACCAACAATACATGTACTAACGACAGTGTGTGTGTGTGTGTGTGTGTGTGTGTGTGTGTGTGTGTGTGTGTGCGTGTGTGTGTGTGTGTGTGTCCTCTCTGCAGGGATATCTGGTCTCTGGGCTGTGTCCTGTATGAACTCTGCACCCTGAGGCATCCAGTGAGCTGCACCACACCCACAACACCACCAGCTGCTGCTGCACATACACATACAAGCTCTGTTAACGCTCAGCTAATGCTAACACCCAGCTAATGCTAACACCTAGCTAATGCTAACACCCGGCTAATGCTAACACCCAGCTAATGCTAACACCCAGATTATTTTTAGCACTATGATCAGCAAATGATTGCATGTCAGAACAGTGAAAAACGTCCAGACACTGGGGTCAGAATACTGATCATGAATCCATACATGAGGAAAGTTTCACCTTAAGTTCAGAAATAACTACACAATGAACTGATGATCTACATATTTGTTGATTAATCACCTGTCTGCCTGTCCTCACCTGTCCTCACCTGTCTTCACCTGTCCTCACCTGCAGTTTGAGGGCAGCAGTCTGCGGCAGCTGGTCAGTAAGATCTGCAGGGGGCGCTACAACCCAGTCTCCACCCGCTACTCCTACGAGCTCCGTCTGCTGCTGTCACAACTTTTCAAGGTAAGAAACATTGTCCGCTGGTAGGCCAGCATAATTACTGGGACCTTGCTGGGGGACCAGCTTCATCCTGCTGGTCCATCAGCTAAACCAGCACCAAACCAGCACTAACAGCATGGAAATCATGCAGGTCTATGCTGTTCAGTACTTCAGGTTATTTGTAGCTGTATACGTTTCCTGCACTACATCTCAGAGGCAACAATGAAACCAGCTGTGTTCTCAAATCTAAAGACTTGAGTTTCATACATATTAGTTAAGTTTACCTTTACGCTGTGCTTCACTACAGGTGTACAGATAAAGTTACAAGTTACTTTTTTAGGTCAGTTTATTTATTGTAATTTACACACAAAACACACTCTGTCTTCCAGGTGAACCCTCGGGACCGCCCCTCGGTCAGCTCCGTCCTCAGACGTCCTGTCCTGGAGAAACACATCAGGAAACACCTGGACACACAGGTGAGGCCTCTGATTGGTTCTCTCAACAATCAGTGTGTCCCAGATCCGTACTCCATGAACACTACTACGTTACTATAATGTTCAGACAGCATAGACCTGTGTGTGTGTGTGTGTGTGTGTGTGTGTGTGTGCGCGCGTGTGTGCAGGTCATGCCGCGGGAGGTGAACCACACGGTGCCTCACAGAAGCAGAGCAGCCGTTAAACCAGGAGCAGCAGGTAACACTGAACATGTGACAGGAAGCAGCAGCTGTGTGTTTGTTGAGGACTGTGGCGCCTCCTGCTGGTCATCTCCAGATGAGCTGAATCCTGATTGGACTGATTGCGATCACATGACACGTTGGCACACTGTGTTCTGGAAACATCAGAGCACAAAGTGACTGAGGGAGAATCACCCCACACGTCTCATGTTCTGTTCAACATCCAACTGAGCCTGAAGAACCTGAGCAGGAGAGTCACATGTTATTGTTCTAACCTGAGACTGTCCTGTTCACAGAGAAGAAGTCCAGACCAGCAGAGAGACCAGAGGCTGCTGTGAGGAGACCGGCGAGGAAACCAGACTGGAGGGTCCCCAGAGTCCACACACCGGCCCAGTATAAAGTATTAATAACAATCATATATAGAAGAAGAAGAGTGATAGAGCTGGTTCATAGTGTACTGAGTATGTGCACTGAGTATGTGTACTGATGCTAACAATGTGACTGAAGAGACAAGATGACATCGTCTAGTCTGCAACACACCAAACTATTACAGCCTGAAACTAGAACAGAACACTTAGAGCCAACACAGCATCTTATATATATATATATACGTACATACATACATAGATATATATATATATATA
>CAEMYA010000355.1:495609-505793 GCA_903131615.1 Diplodus sargus
TTTCTCCAGTACATGAAGTACATGTAGGTTAACAGTGTCAGCGTGGTGAAACGATCTAATAACTTAACATGTGTGTTTAGGACATTGTTGTTTGTGTCGTGGTATCATAGAGTCATCGAGGATCACCTTTTTATTAGTTTTGTATGAGTTTAAACTTCTGACGTCGTCACAACCTCACTTCAAAAGACTGATCAGATTTGTTGACACTCGTCAACTACACTTCCCATGAGGCTTTGAGAGAGTGCTGTGAGCTGAAATAAGAGGCAATAACACAGACACACTGTTAAAACATTTACTTTCACTTGTTTCTTTCTTACAAAAGAGCGATGTGCTTTGAGTTTTGTTCCACTTTGGAGGCAGAGTTTCTCCAGACGTCACGTTCTACCAGGAACGACTGACTGAGCTTCACATGCTGACGCTTCAGTCACGATAAAGGTGGAAATAAAAGCTCCAAGAACTAAAAGATCACATTATCTGATTAGTTACAACCTGAACTCCTCTTACTGCTGAAGAGAAACAGGAGGTTTCATATGAGATCTTATGGACTTCAACACAATGCCAGGTTTCAGAAACACACTCTGACCTTTAAACGTCTGCAGGGAGAAAGATGAAGCAGGTTCCTGGTAAAATCAGCCTGAGAGAAGCCGCCTGTCACGTTTCACAGATCATCTCACTGTTTAAAGGGAAACTGCTGGCAGGACAAAGACCAGAGTGTGCCAACATGTCTACAGACTCGGACCGGAAACCTCAGAGTCACGCTGATGATCCACACTTCATCAAAAGTTCACTGATCCAGATCAACGACCGAGCCAATCAGAGCGCTGCAGCTGGGAGTCAGGACGAGGCTCTTCCTGTTTCAGAGTCAGAGGTGTGGATGAGATCTCCACACGTCGTTAATGAGTCAGCTTACAGAAATAACTCTTATTAATTAACAATTCTCTTCAACGAATGTGTCAAATATAAAGTGGACTGCTCCCAGCATCAGACCATAACGAGCTCTTCATGATAAAAGCGTCAGTTGTCGCTGGTTGTTTGAGACAAAATCATTTCACGATGAAACTTCTGACACACTCTGGTTTTTGTGTAAACATCACTGCAAACGAGGAAACACTGTTCTCAGGTCCAAAGTCACAACAAGAGTCCACGAGGGGAAGTTTGGTTCATACTGCTTCACACACACACACACACACACACACACACACACACACACACACACACACCACAACACCTGGATATATGGCACAGATATCATCCACCTGTCTGAGTGTCAGTCTGGAGTTAAAGGGCTATTACAACAGAAACAGCTCCAGCTGACAACAGAAGGAAAGAAAAGCAAGTTGGTGAAAATATCATAAAAATATAAAGTACAGAATATGAACACTGAATACACCGTCAGTTATATATCAGGCATGCAGGCAGACGCACTGTAAACTTTAACACTGGCAACAAGTCCAAAGACTCCAGCCGGTGGCTCGGCTCGGTCCGGATTGGCTTCGGTCCACTTCACTACACTACAGGACAGACTGAGGCAGAGACACCACGAGGACGGGACAGAGATCAGACCGTCTCAGTCTACTGCGGAACACGTCACCTCATCCGCTCCGATCCTCGCCGTCTTCATCAAACTGAACGCGGGATCAATGACATGTTCACTATGCTAGCTTAGCTTGTTAGCATATGAGCAGTGATGGGACTGATGTGAACGTCTTCAGTTCAGCAGGTTTGGTCATCAACACAGTTCTAAAGCAGCCCTGTGGAGTTTTCTTACAAACAGAACAGTTCTGTTCATGTTCAGTGTTTCTCATCAGAACACAATCAAATCTGAGCAGATAAACTACATCTGTGTTGATTGGCTGGCAGACTGTTGGAGCCAGTGGATCAGTGAATAAGCAGGTGTGTTATATTGATCCTTAGAGTAACCGGTGGTGAAAAACTCCACAGGCAGCTTGAACAGAACGAACCTTAACCCGAGTCCAACTGAGCCCGGTTTGAACAGAATTACAAACAACAGCGTGAGTCTGACACGGAACCATCAGCAGGAGGCCTCATGTTGAACTGCTCTGCTGGAGCTGGACATTAAACACTGACGCCTGTTAGCTGGACTCTGGGACACCAGTGAGTGTTGAAGTCATCTGATGTCTTCAGTCCTCGTGGTGAAACTCTTCAGCTCCACTAAACTATCTCACAGCAGGCTCACGTTACACAGTTCACCTCAGAGGAAACTGATGATGAAGATTTATGGCACAACAACAGGACGACGTCATTTCATCAACTAATAAACCTTCACTTTCCTTCACCTCCACTGAGTCTCAGTTACTGTAGACGTAGTCTGAAGAGTGTGAAGCCTTCAGCACTCTCAGTCTGTATTCCTTCTTTAAATCTCTTTGTCCCTTCACACAGAGGAGATGAAGATCAGGCTCCAGAGCAAGTAGGAAGGTCGAGGGTATTTAAGGCAAAGGTCAAAGGTCATATGCAGAGGAGGAAGGTCGGGTAAAAAAAACTAAAGATCCTAGTACCTTCAGGGTGTAGTGGCCAGTTTGGTCACAGGCTAAAACATCTGACAAGCTGCAGCTAACAGACGACGGCTGGACTGACGACACTGACAGACGAGATCACTGAGAGAAGATTCAGTCGTCAGGAACCAACACTGTGAAATCAGATTCAGAGCGGACGCAGCTTCTGTCAGGCGCTTTACTGAACATGATAAAAATCATTAGTGTTCATTTAATCTCAGATCCATCGACCGTGCAGGACGGAGTTAGCTTCATCACATCATCATCATCATCATCGCACACACACACACACACACACTCAGTCAGCCTGACTTGTGAAGGTGACTGGTGAATTATGACACTCACATTAAAGGTGGGACATTAATAAAACTGATGAATCCATGAATGTGAAAGTGTGAGCTCATTTTGATTCTTGTCTTTAACTTGAAACAGTCACGACTGTTTCCTCTGGACTCACACATGATGGCACCGAAGATAATCTTAAAGAACTAATGAGGGAAATCCAACCATGAGAGGCCCAGAGAGAAAACACTTTAGTGTACGAGTGATTGTGTTGTCTTCGGAGAAACCTGATGTGAGGATGAAAAGTGCTGACGTTGAGGTGACTGAAGAGAAATCTGAAGACAAACTAAATTTAAAATGCTTCCTGTGACATCATGGCGACGTCTGAACCTCCTCTCAGTCCAACAAATACACAGCTTACTGAGTCTAAATGCAAGGCATTATGGGTAAAAGAAACAAGAAGTGATGCTCACACTCACTCACAGATCTGTCCAACAAACTACACAATACAACATTAGTGACTTCTGTTCTCGGGCCTGTGATTGGTTAGTGTGAATCTGAAACAGACATGGACCCAGTCGACTGTTCCGTCCTGGTCCAGACTCTGTCCTGATGTCAGTCGGCGTAGTGCATGATGGACTCAACGTAGTTCCCGGGGAACAGTCCGGTGGTGGCGCTCATCACTCCCTCGTACCAGCCGTCCTCGTTCTTCTTGATCACGTAGATGATGGCTCCCTCCTGGAACGACAGCTCGTCCTCTTTGTCTGCAGTGTAGTCGTAGATGGCCACCACTGGGGGGCGACAGACGCACAGTAACATTAACAGTAATCTGAGGAGATCAGAGTTCTTCCTCCACCACAGCTGATGACCTCAGGTAACCTCGAGCTTCATCAGACAGCTTGTTGCTGGTCAGTCAACTTTTTTGACCCTGCTGTGTCTCTGTAGCTCACCTTTCTCCAGGTAGTTCCTGGGGGCCCACGGGGGGTCTTCTTCAGCATACGGGTCGTTGTACTCCACCACCGCCGAGTCTTCCTCCTCATGTCCGTCCTCCACCGGCTGGGGAGACGACACAGGCTCCTCGGGCCCTGATTGGCTCTCGGCGGGCAGTTGAAGAGGAGGAGGGACATCTGAGACTGGCGTGGAAAGATTCTCCAATCAGAAACACTCTCACACACAAAGACGTTGATTAAAAACTGTTTGACTCACTGGACTCCTGAACACGAGCGACGAAGCCCATGAGAGGAAGCTGAGGACTGAACTGGAGGAGGGAGGGAGGAGGGGGGGAGGCTGACAACACACACACACACACACACACACACACACACACACACGTTTTAATGACAGTGATGATCAGAATGAGATCTTAATCTAATGAAAGTAGAAGATCATTACAATAAACCAGCTGATAGTTGGACATACTGAAAAAGAATCAGTTTATAAAACCTTACAGCTGCATCAACACAGATGGACAGCGCTCTCATGTGGACCACCACCCTCCAGCAGATGGTGCTGTTTCCTACCTGGGCTCTGATTGAAGTAGGGACCTCCGTTGACCTGGTTGTTCTGTGTGATGATTGGCTGACCGGTCACAGAGGGGGGGCGGCGGTAGGGCAGGGAGCCGCCCACCTGAGGAGTCTGCTGTCGAGGCTGAGGACGGTTCATACTGTAGAACTGAGGGACGATGGGACCTGAGACAGCACAGAGGAACCAGGTCAGACATCATGTTAGTGGACCGGTTCAGGACCTGAGACCAGTGCTGTGTTCCAATAACGATACTTCCATGAGTGCACTTAAACTTAGTACACTATCCGCACTTACTAAGTACGCAGATTTCAGCCGGTGAGTGTTGTTCCAAATCCGTACTCTGTGATGCACTTACCGGAAATTACAATCGCGACAGCCGCCGCGGCTCGTCACCCGCCAAAACATCCCGCTTTGAACGGTGAACAAACGACACCTACGGCTTTACTTTTTAACAATTACAATCCTGCAGCATGGCTCCGCTGCAGGCGCTGTTGTCTCGGTAGCTATTTAAAAAACAATCCGAGCTGAGCGCCTCTGCCTGGCCCCGCTACTTACGCTACGTAGACAAGATGGCGGCCGTTGAGTGCGTATAGTGTACATCGATGCACACTCAATGTTTTTGCCGTTATGAGGGCAACATCCGGGTCCTTTAAGTACACTTCTTTTCACCAGGGATCAATATCGGAACACCCTACGTACTCAAATTAAGTACAGTAAGTACGGGAGGTATGAGTATTGGAACACGGCACAGTTCACTCTGACCGCACAGATATAATGAAGAAGATTTGAAGTGAAAGAAACAGAATGAATGTTCTCAGAGTTTATCTGACAGAGGCACACTGAGCTGCACCACCCAGTCTCTGTAAGGATGGAGGACAGAGATGGAGGTGGTAGAGGTGATGCAGGGCAGAGATGGAGGTGGTAGAGGTGATGGAGGGCAGAGATGGAGGTAGTAGAGGTGATGGAGGGCAGAGATGGAGGTGGTGGAGGTGATGGAGGTGGTAGAGAGGGAGGTGGTAGAGGTGTTGGAGGGCAGAGATGGAGGTGGTAGAGGTGATGGAGAGGGAGGTGGTAGAGGTGATGGAGGTGGTAGAGGTGATGGAGGACAGAGATGGAGGTGGTAGAGGTGTTGGAGGGCAGAGATGGAGGTGGTAGAGGTGATGGAGGACAGAGATGGAGGTGGTAGAGGTGTTGGAGGGCAGAGAGGGAGGTGGTAGAGGTGATGGAGGTGGTAGAGAGGGAGGTGGTAGAGGTGTTGGAGGGCAGAGATAGAGGACAAAGATGGAGGAGACAGTTGGAGGCGTTGAAGGAGAGAGATGGAGGTGGAGGTGGGACTGTTGGAGGAACTCACCTTCAGCAGGTGAAGAGGAAGAGGAGGAGGAGGAGAGTGGAGGAGGAGGTGCAAAAGAAAGGGGAGGAGACGCTTCACCAAGCAAGACACCTGATTGGATGTCAGTGGAGTCGGGGGCGGGGTTAGAGTGCGTGGGTGTGCTGGTGGGTACGTTTGATTGCAGAGACGAGTCAGCAGGTTTGGAGGGGGAGTGAGGCTGAAAGGGTGCGTTTGGTTGTGTTAAGGTGGTGGTGGAGGAGGAGGAGGAGAAGGAGGAGGGAGTGGGGGAGGGCGAGGGGGAGGAGTTAGGAGCAGTGGAGGAGGAGCCAGCCGTCGGAGAGACTTCAAGGAAACAAGTAAGGAAAGAAGGAAAGAAGGAAAGAAGGAAGGTTCAGGAGGTGGTGAGGAAACTACAGCTTCATAAATATCTCAGTGAAGAGGTGTGTGTGTGTGTTGGTGTGTGTGTGAGTTGGTGTGTGTGTGTGTGTGTGTGTGGTACCTGGGAAGGTGGAGGGCGGCGAGGGTGTTGGCACGGCGATGGGAACACCTACACTGTTGCTGCCGCTGTTCTCCCTGCTGCTGCTCCGACTACTGCTGCTGGGGTGACTGCCTCCACTACTACCACTGCACACGCACACACACACACACACACACACACACACAGTAGTGAAGCAGTTATGAATTAAAGTATCCAAACTTTTTTACAGAATGAATTTTTCCCCTTTATGTTTTTTGTAAACGACGTGAGGACCGACGAGCAGGAAATGCAGACAGACGGGCAGACAGGAAGTCTTCCCGTAGAGGCCCTTCAGAGTAAAAGCAGAGCGAGTCGGTTAGTGATGTCGGCACAGAAGCAATGAAACAATGGCAAGCCGCAGACACCGAATCTGATTGGCTGACAGCTGCCGGCGCAGACAGAGGTGGTCACTGGATGAGAAAGATTCTACAGCTGTCCCGTAGCAGAGCTGTGATTGGACGGCTGAGATGATGTTATATTGTTCATTCATGTTCAGATCTCAAACTCATTGAATCTGTTATCAGACTGAGCTGCAGCAGCTGCTCATTAAACATTTGAAACTCTGTCAGTTGTTGGTTAACATTTCAACAATTGTAATATTTGCCATCTTTTTCATCCAGAGCACCGACCAGCAGCTGCAGACGGAGGAGGAGTCAGTGAAGTTAGTGGAGACTGTGAGCATGAACGTTAACAAACACGGAGTCCTCTGTGTTCAACCAGCTGTGATGACACATTAAAACATCTGGACGCTAATACAAATACAGACTGAACTCCTCAGACAAACTAACATCTGGTCCATCAGAGGTTAATAGAAAAATGCTTCAAGTATTGAATCTGATTGGAAGAACGAATCAATGTTTCATTGATCAGTGCTGGATGAATCACAGAGGAAACACTCAGAGCAGAAGGATGTGATGAGGAAACGTGACGACTCAGAGCAAAGACTTAAAGACAGATTAACTAATCATTGTTCTGCAACATCTGGTTCAATGTTCTTCCTCCAAACTCAGTCTACTTAAACTAGGGCTGGAATCTCCTAGTGGACCGGTCGATTTATTGGTCGATACGTTCTGGTTCTCTTTTGGCGTGTTGATTCCATGCTGCTGTGGCAGTGCAGGTCCTCTCCACCCCAACGCTGCGTGTCCTGCATGTGGCATATTTGACTTCATGGAGGAAAGCACCACGTGCTAATGGGGGTGTTTCAGAACACACCTGGGCTAACTGTCTCATGGGAGAGGTAACTAACACCTGGACTCACCTCAGACTCTCTACATCATTAAGTAGTACTGAACACATTGAACATTTGCTTTGTGACAGAGAAGACACTCTTTGCTCATGTTCAGCCAGTTTGTTAGAAGTGATTAGATCAGAAACACAGAGAATGGAAGCATGAAGTAAAGCTGGACAGGACGAGTCTGTTCTGTGGTTTGTTCAAACTGTATCTTCAACACATCCGTCAGTCTGGATGAGGAGGATTCATCTGATCAGCAGCAGCGATACGTCATCGTTAACGTCAGGTTAAATAATCGTTTAGAAACCTGCAGTCCAACCACACGTACGGATGTGTTGAACATCAACCTCTCTGTAAACTCTACAGAGGGACACATACGTAACATACACGTAACACGTATGTAACACGTATGTAACATGTAAACAAGGTATGTCTGTGGCTCTGTGAGAGCAGGGGGTGAAGTTCTCGTTGTGGCAGCCATGTTTACACGCCGCCGACCCGGCTACCTGTATGTTCGGGGGCGATGGTTCAGTGTAGCGGTGCGGCCCGGACTGGGAAGCTGTCCGGTGGCCATAGTGTTTCTGGTGGGGCTGGACACGTAATCGTTTGGTACCACTGGGGGGCGCACCGGCTCCAGTGTCCTGTAGGGGGAGTTCTTCCTGTACAGGCACGAGGTGAGGGGGGAGACAGAGTTAATGTGGGGAGGAGGAGGAGGATTATCTCTGATGATGAAGTCAGACACCAGCGTGCTGTAGGAGGAACACTTCCTGTACACAACATTCAGTACCTGGAGACAGAACATGTTGAATTAAACTGCTGGAGCAGGTTTGTCTCACAGCTGGGTTCTGCTCAGATAAAACCATGACTCACCCGAAGTTCTGATCTTTTATCACTTTGAATTAAAATTTCCAACCCTTACAAGATATTAACCACAATAATATTTACCAGGGTTTCTGCAGTTTTGAACAAGTCAAATTTAAGACTTTTTAAGACCTTTCTGAACAAAATTTAAGACACTAAGTGCGAAAAAGTACGGAAAAATAAAAAGTCCCAGAACTACTTTCAAAAATAACCAAATGTGTTGCCATTCACAGAGCAGCTCAATCAATGACAAAGGGAGTCAGTGTGTGTGTGTGTGTGTGTGTGTGTGTGTGTGTAGGGGTTATTATAGTTTTTACATTTTCATTAGTTATATTTTGATCTACTTTTCAGTGTGTTTTTTGTTTCAGGGCTGCAGGAGAGGCTTGGAGGAGCTGCCACCTCCCCCACATCACGCTGGAGGAGAGAGGGGTTCAACTTTTTACATCCAAATCTCACTTTGAACAACTCACTGAGTGTGAATGTTACACTCAGACACACACGTTTGTCAGTAAATATATGCTGACTCATTTACAAAGTTCCAACGTCAGAGTTGAGCCGAAGATGGTTTGAATGTTGCTCGACTGAGAGACGGCGCAGAGTTCAGGTCCAGCAGAACTGGACGAACTTACACCGGGAACTGCTGACAAAGGCGTCCAGCAGTGTGTGACAGCAGTGTGTGACAGCAGTGTGTGACAGCAGTGTGTGACAGCGTGACGTCGCTGGAGACTTTAAGAAGCTAACTGTGTGACAGCAGCACTTTCACACCAGGTGTGTCCAGGTTGAGGGTCCTGCAGAGCGTTCACTGCGCTTCAGATGCATTATGAGGTTTTTAACCAGATGAATTCTGGTCGTTCAGCCAACACTTGCTAAATTTACACTTTTCCACTGTTGTAGCAGATTCTGCAGTGGAAGTCTTTGGAAGAGTGCGGAGATAAATTCAGACCGGACTGTTGGCAAAATGTCAGTTACTCTCCTGATACTTCAGACGGAAGAGGAACACACGCAGCGGACTGAGAATCACTGACATGTTTACTCACATCAACAAAACAAAACAAAGGCGACGACGGAAGCGGTAAATGATTGTACATATTTAAGACCTGACTAAATGTAATTTAAGACTTATATGCACAATATGGATGTATTTAAGACTTTTTAAGGCCTAAAAATGTTAGACTTTGTAAAACTCAGTGGAAACCTGATTTAAAGCAACATTCAAAGTGAGGTATTTAATCACCATGACCTGGATGATTGACAGCCTTCATCAACCTAAACGAACATGTTCCGTCATTCATCACAGTGAATGTGGGGGAGGAGCCACAGGAGGGCGCTGAAACTCAGGCTGTTGTGGTCTCCAGCCCAGCGTCTTCCCACATTACCTGTCAGCTTTATGGAGCCATAAACATTATTAGAATTAATAGTTAAGGTAGCACAGAACATAAATAAAGCTTCATGATTAAAATGTAATGACACATTATTCCTACAGTACATTTGGGTCATTTTTGTCCCGCTGTGCAGAGAGACAAACACAAATCTGCTCCGGTCATGTTTAAAGGTCAGTGAGTATTTTTAGAGAATTAAAGTCCTCCAGCATCATGAAGCTGAAACAAAACTGTAGAAGAAGAATGAGTGAGAGAGAGCGAGCATAAAGACACACACACACACACACACACACACACACACACGGAACTAAGTAGACAATTATTCAAACACAAAAACAAGAACAGAATGTGAAGTCTGTGTGTGTGTGTGATGACAGAAGGACTTGGCATGTGTGTTGCAGCACGTTGCCGACCCACTGCTGCGTGTGTTCTCAGTGAGAACATTAGTGTGTGTGTGTGTTGATGGAGGACAGGCGGCTGCTGAGCTGCTACTGTTCCTCTCCTCCTCCTCCTCCTCCTCTCCTCCTCCTCTCTCCTCCACCTCCTC
>CAEMYA010000355.1:514187-524308 GCA_903131615.1 Diplodus sargus
CACACACACACACACACACACACACACTCTCTCTCTCTCTCTCACACACACACACACACTCTCTCTCTCTCTCTCTCACACACACACACACAGTTTGTCTGTCTACACACATATAAAACAAAACACACACACACACACACACACACACACACACACAGAGTCTGAGTCTCAGGGTTCTTCTCCATTAATGACACGTCCGTATTTCTGTATTTCAGTATTAATGAGGTCGTGGAGCAGAGCGGAGATCAACACGTCAGCTGTGTTGTTTTATTTCTGTTTTTATTTTGTTCTTCATAACGTCTTCTTTGGTTGAACGGTTTACTTTACTGTTTGTTTCCTTTTTTTGTTCATGTTTGAAACTAAATATATCCATTAAAAATGCTTACTGTGTACATCTCAAGAGAAACAACACATCACAGATGACACAGCTAGCTCAGCGTTAGCCTGCAGCTAGCTCAGCGTTAGCCGGCAGCTAGCTCAGCGTTAGCCTGCAGCTCGCTCAGCGTTAGCCTGCAGCTCGCTCAGCGTTAGCCTCTGCTCCTGTGTGATGCAGATACTCAGCTGACTGGTGCTGGCGGACATGTTGGGTTAATGAACGCAGACCAAACCCTCTTTACACTCAGTAAACCTGCTTATATTTATCTTTCAATAAAAATCTGTTTCCCCGTCATATCAAAATTGAGCCAAATATGGAACATTTTCAAGGATTTGTATCCAAGTTAGAAGCTGCAGCACTGTGATTACACCGGCACCTTTGTGTCCTCGCACTCCTTCTCTTATTATTACTATCTTATCTTATTATAAGATATTATCTGTTTATTTACAATACTGTCGTCTTAATGTTACTTTATTCTGTTTCCTGTCTGTCCGTCCCGATCAGTCGCCCCTCCTCTGTTTCTTTCTCCTGTTGTTCTCCTCAGTCTGGAGGCTTCGATGACAGACGAGTCATCTCAGATTTTAAAGAGCCTCGAGGTAAATGTGTGATTTTGTTTTTTATAAATAAAGTTGACTTGACTTCATCACATCGCCCGTATTTTTTCTCTTTCAGCCATCTGATGTCCTGTTAGCTGTGACCTAGTTGGATGTCTGCCTCCTCTGGCCTGAGGACAGGGCAGAGCGCACACACACACACACACACACACACACACACACACACACACACACACACACACTCAGTTTTTTTCATTTATATCTAAATGTAGATGATTCAGATGTACATGGAATCATACACACGCTCTGATTCCTCTGACCTGTTTTAATGAACACACTCTGCTGCTCACACTGATGTTTTATGAATTATACTGAAAATACAAATGAGAAGGTGAAACCCACATGCGCGCACACTGACACACACACACACACACACACACACACAGTGTCATGTCACCCCCTGAAGGTGTGACATGACACTGTGTTAAACGTTATGATCATATTAACTGATATATGTTGTGATCAAGTCAGATGTTCAGCACATCAGTTTGGAAAAAACAACTGTTTCATATCAAAGTCAGACGATGAAAACATTGAAAACACATTATACAACAAGTAGTTCCAAACAAGAACTCATAACACAGCAAACATTTACAGACATAACAATCTCTTCGTCAGCAGATATTGTTGTAACGGGACTGAGTGAGCTGAACTTGTTAGTGTCTGTGTGTGATAATTATTCAGTTAGAGAACAGTAACGTCGGCTGGAGACTCATCAGGGAGTAGAAATCCTCTGTTGCTCGTTGTTATGAACAATCAGTGCTGAACCGAACTCTTGTGGAGGACTAGATTAGGTTTCATTACACAGAGGAGTCTGCTGATGAGACTGATTGATTTCCAGGTCTTAGTCAGACCCCATTTTTTTCCCATGGAAACAGATACTAAACAATACATTTTATCTATCTATTTTAAGAGCTGCTTGCCTCAGAACATGAACACACAGTGATGATATATCTTATTGAGTTGGTAACAGTTCTATCACGTCAATATTACACTGAGCTTTACTGTGGCTGATGTTTAATCACAGGCCTCCTCTTTACGACTCAGCGTGAACAGCTCCAGGTGATGCAAATAGTAAAGATTAAGATATTGGTATATCAGAGGATATTTTTACAAAAAGGAGGATACAAAGATAATAGAGGCAGTTTAACAATAAACGTTACTGTCCAAAATGACACAAGTGCACTGAAACAGTAGAACTAACTGCAGATACAGGTTGTTCTGTCAGAGATCAATATCATGGGCCATTGGGTGCCAATGAGTGTGTGAGGCTGCCGCCGACTCAGCAGGTGTTATATAATAACATGCTAACATTAGCCACTTTGAAAGCGAATGCTAGTTAGCCGAGCTTGCTAGCTGGAATAGAGACAGAGAATCCTGTTGGTTGATGTTGAAAACAGGCAGACAGAGAGTCTCATCACATACAGTCTGTGTTCATCATGATAAACTCCAGTTATAGATCAACATGGAGGCCGTCAGCTGTCAGTCAACTGTAACCATGGAAACACCACCTGCAGCTCAGCTGCTGTTCTCATTAATCTGTCCAACACGGATCCTTTGATCATTACAACAAATATTATCTATATTATAAACAATGTCACTCCCTCAAGACAGCAACCATCAGTGATTAGCATGAAGTTACAAACTCCAATACAGTGGATGGCCGTGTGGTTTTTAGGCTGCTGGTAAAATCAATGAAGAAGAGGAAGAGCGCCAGGCCTTGAAGACAGTTTTTGTCGTGGCAAAGCCATGTAATTACACCGTCATGTAATGCACTTTTCTCCAAAAGCTAACATTGTGAAAGATGCTTCTGTACAACGGTAATAAAAGTCTCACAACCCGTGAATGACTCCTGTTACAGTCAGATAAAAATGTATCCAAATAAAATTTGGAGAGTCTAACAAAGAAGGCTGGACGGTGTGATCCCCAAGTACCGTCTGAAGGCTGGACAGTTAACACATTTCACACACAGCCTTCTGTTACACAAGACTAACACATCCTGCAGATGGAGCCCAGGCCATACAAGGTGTTATATAAGAGATTATAACCAACAACAAGTTTATTAACCAGAGTTACACTTCAGATGGAGAAGGATGAGGGACAGGAAAGTAAACTACGAATATTAAAAAGGACTGAAATATGTAATCATGTCAGCTGCACACACACACACACACACACACACACACACACACACACACACACACACACACACACACACAGTGCTCATGCATAACACTGCCAGGCTTCTGATAAAGACGCCATCTTTCCAAACGCTCAGCTTGTTTCGCCCCCGCAGGAGCTGTTCCTGGCACCAACACTGAAGGCGGAGGCTAATACTCCTTCAACTGGAAAACCAATCGCCATGGTTTCCAACACACACACATACACACACACACTACAGTACAACTACCTCTGCTAACAGCTAACAGCTAACCAGAACCAGCTGTGGACAGGACTCTGTGTGTGTGTCTGCACATGCTCAGGAGAGACTCGGCTCTGGCATCTCGGTGAAGAGAATGTGTTGAAATCCTGAGTTAGACTTCATTAAAATTAATGTTGATTAAAGGATGAAGACCTTCAGAAAACAAGTGTCAGAACTATTTAAGCTAATACTGATCCATTAAAATATGAGCAGATTGTTGTGAGTGAGTTATCTTTATTTTACACATTGTTGAAAAACTAAAGATCACATTATTCAGATTTATATATGATAATACATTGATTCCGATAAGGAAGCCGGGCCCTACAGAGGTCCGTCATAGACATATCACTAATATATCAAAACTTGATTTTACAGAACACTTAATGCAGAAATCAATGCTTGGACTGAGGAGAGCACGCTGCAACTCCATTATTAACAAGACAGGAAGACTTATTAGCAGAGTGCATCACAGCTGATCAGACAGCTGATCAAACAGCTGATCAGGCAGCAGTGAAGGTATCTTTCTTCTTGACTGGTTTGAGAGAGAAAAAACCTAGGAAGTCAACAATGACCCATCATTTACCTGTTCAACATGGCGTTAAACCCGTCCCTGACACCCGTCCCTGACACCCGTCCCTGACCACCTTCCCTGACACCTGGCCGTCCCTGACCACCGTCCCTGACACCCGTCCCTGACAACATTTGATACAGTTTTGTTCAAACCAGTGAAAACGACCCTAATGTATAGATGTATTAGGCTACAGAAAAAATCCTGAGTCTGGATAAATGCGTTATTAGCCGTTTTTTGGCCAGAGCACCAAGCCGCCAATGTGCCCGTCCTTTGGGCGGCTCGGTCCGCGGTTTTATACAGAGGGCGGCAAATTGGGGGTCTGTTTTGGTCCACCGATTTTCCCCCTCGGAGGGAACACTTATTTCCGCCTCGACTGCTATCTAAAACCGAGGCGGAAATGTGCCGGCCCGTGGGTGAGGTGGGCAGAGGTGTCAATGACCTGCACTGTTGTGCAACCCACAGCCGAGGAGGTTTAAAACCAGAAAACAGCTGATCACAGCAGTCAGTCCATCACTTCATCCGCGGACATTAAGATTAACAACTGGACAGCCGCTGAGATCCAGGAGATGCAGCGTCTCCTCGGCCTCTGTAGCTGTTTGGTTGTGTTAGCTTGTTGTTGTAGCGCAAGCTAGGAACGGTTGCTACTTTCAAATTAAAAGCCCCCCGCTAAGAACCCAGTTCTAAACTCCAATGTGGTGCAATGTTAAGCTCTTATTTTGAAGACAGATTCTATGTCACCATTCACAGACCAACTTCGAGCTTCACGTCACGTCACATGTTTATGCCGACCTCAGAGGCGGCTTTCGGAAAAGGAGGAATATTACGCCTCGGTTTTAGAAAGACAGGCCGGCACATTGCCGCCTTTACATTGGAGCAAATGTGCCGCCTTTTCTATCTAAAAAGGGCTGGTGATTGGTTAATACAGGATACGCATTATTTTCTTTCATTATTTCAGAGAGATTCCTATTTCTATTTTATCTTTGTACCATTGACACTTGTTAAAGAGAGATTACTTTAGGCCTAATAAAGCTCGTCGAGTCTTTGGTTATAGCTGCAGCATGAATCTCATCACAGCTCCGTGGAGGATGAGTGGATTTGCTGAGAGCAGTGCTGGAATGTAACTAAGTAAACGTACAGGTTCTCGTATATCCAGCACACTTCAGAGGGGAACATTGTACTCCACAGCCTTTACTGTCACAGATATTGTTGACAGTTTTCTGTAAAATTCGATCCACACAGAACAGTTATTTTCTTCACTTCAGCTCAAACAGTGTTTCAGGAGCCACATCAACAATCAGTGGATCGTCCCTCTTAAACCAGTACTGGCTCTGAAGTCCTGCACCAGCCCGGCTCCATCAGGAACTATCTGATCAGAACACACAGAGGAAATTAAACTACCTGACTGACAATATTCAGTCCTAACCTAACTAACAGTACCACGACTGAGTCCTGACAGAGTCTGAGATCCGTGTTCACTTTAACCAGGAGGAGGTCAGTCAGGGTGTCACATGGGTCGAGCCTCAATTCAAACATTTAGTCCATAAAACAGGATCAAAACTGTTAGATTATGTAAGAGCTGAGCAGAGTGAATGTAGGCCATCCATCCAGTACTGAGCCCGGTTAGACATGAAGAGGATAATGAACCCGAGAGTCGCTGCTGAGAGGACACAGTTACTTCTCCGCAACGCAAGAGAGACGACAGACTTATTTCAGTGAGAGGACAGGAAGGAAGGATATAAGGAAGGAAGGAGAGGAGAGGAAACACTTTAAAATGGAAAACTGGACACAGGAGAGAGAAGAAAGGCACGAGGGAGGATTTGGTCAAAATGAAGAATATAGATCAATAAGTCTTAGATTGATAAAGACATCTATCTCATATTAAAGCTGCAGCAGATGCATTCAGTAGTTTGTCACGATTCGATAGATTCAACAGCTTCGATCATTTTACAATCATTTAGAAATAAAATAATTCTGATGTCGGCCTGTTAAAAGGTTCTGGTTCCAACATTTTTCACCATTTTATCAGATTTTAGAAAACACACATTTGATAAATCAATTAATCCAGAAAATAATCACCAACAGCTGCAGCTCCAGTGTAACACACACACACACACACACACACACAGCTGTAGTAAATGTAAAGATGAGCTAAGAGGTCAGTCATCAGTCTGGACAACCACCAACAGGACATGAAGTCTACCTGGTCTGATGGTCAGAGAGGTGAGGCTCAGGTGTGTTTATGTCACCTGTCTGTCAGCTGGGACAGGAAAATGAATATCTTTGTGCTGTAACAGACTCATGACACTGTGCTGTGATGGCACTCGTCACTGTTTTCTGCCATTATGGTAATAAACAATAGAAAACAATCAATAAATCAATAATAAACAGCAGCTGCAGCCCTTCAGACAACAGGGACACTGAGGACGGTGTCACACCAGACTCCACTGACAAATATTGTCTCGTATTGACTCCTGCTCGTTTGCAGATGTCACACAGCTTAAAGAAAATTTTAAGACCATTTACGAACAAGCAGGAATTTCTCCGTCACTCGGCATTAATGCAACACACCAATTCACACACCAACAAGTGGAAAAGCAACTTTTAAAACTAGAAGACTTAATTACGTAAGATTCAACAGTCAATTTTGTTACAGTAGACTTGATTTTAACTATGAACCACTTATACAAGTTGAACTGTCATAAAACAGACGCCGGTGGTTTGATATCTGGAGGAGATGAAGAGTTCAGTTCTTCGTCACTTTCACCTTCCATAGTGGATCTAACGGAGCTGCTGCTGTCATGCCATCACTCCCACTCCGCCGCCCACTCCCGCGGACATCAGCCCGCTCTCCGTGTCCTCCTGCAGCACTAGAACTACATGTACCTGGACATAGTTGCTCTCGCAGTACTCCGCGACTCTCTCCAGGTTGGTGAAACTGTCCAGCAGAGCCCTCCGTCCCGCCGGGATCTCCTCCTCCAGCAGCATTTGTAGCTCCGCCATCTTTACATGCTGGAATACTAACGGCTGCGGCGCGCGCTCACTGGATGTGTGCTGCTGCGTTCACGAGCGTGTGGGAAATATCGCGACTATGACACGATCACCGGGATCAGACGGGAGAGATGTGACTGAGCGGAGGAGCAAGTCGACTGACAGATTACCGAATTAAGGAATAATAGGGAGAAACTTGTTACACCCGTTGTTCAAATAACACAATTTAAGAAAAACGTGTAATTAATGAGGAGATATTCCTCTCCATCACTTACATGATGCGTTCATGTGCCACTCGTCTATCGATAATCCTGCAGGACATCAAGCTAACGCAAACCATTCAAGGAAACGTTGACTTGTTTGTAAAGATGTCCAAAGTAGAACATGAATAAAAGTTAGATAAATGTAAGGAAGAGGAACGAGTAGAATATTCCCTCTGAGATGGAGTACAAGTACAAAGTGGCATGAGAGGAAAAGATTCCTGATGTAATGTAATGTCCGCAGCTGTGGCCTTCTCTAAGTACATTAACCCAACAGTACTTATTTTCAGGTATTTGTACTCGAGTATTTCCATTTTCTGTGACTTTATACTTCCACTTGACTGAATTTTCGGAGACAGATATTGTATGTTTTACTCCACTACACTTATTCGACAACTTTAGTTACTATTTACTTTACAGATTACAGGCTGCTTCAGAGCCAAAGTAGAACATTTTTAAATTAATTGATTTTATCATAATCAAATAAAAAACAGTGACTAAGATGATCATGAAGTGTTGAATATCAGATCTCTTCAGCTAATTCTTTCAGCAGCGGCGCCACCCTGTGGTCAGAAGCTGTAAGCAACAACGCCAAACAACTGACATCATTTACTGTACATGACCTGTATTTATTTATTTATTTATTTACAAAATCCCACAGAGGTAAACAAAGTGTGTGCTGACAAGTTGTACAAAAACAAACAGTGAATATAAAGCAGGTGGTTCTGTGTGCGGAGGTTCAGGCGGGGACGTCCAGAGCCTCGTCTGCTCTCGGGTACCCCTCCACCTCCATGGTCATCAGAAACTCTGCAGAGACACACATCATGACATTATGACACGTCACAGCTCAGTGGCGTGACAATGATCTGAGTGCTGCCATCTGATGGCAGCTTTAAGAACAGCACAGTGACAAACAGCCCCATTCACACTGCCGGTCAGATGCAGGGATCCTGCGCCAATTCTCCGCCTCCTCCTCTGTACGAAAGTCTCAAGGTGATCCGCCTCTGGAGGTAGAATCAGAGGTGAAGTATTGGCGAACAGAACCAGTGTGAATGGATCAGCCGGCGATGCGTATCGAGGGCGTGTCGGTCTGACAGTCTGATAACTGCACGTCTCTCACTCAACTAAATACAGAGAAATGTCCCACAAAGCAACGTTACATAGCCAAACTACAGTAACGTAGCAACTGTAACTGTCTTTGGCAACTTATATGAGGAAACCAATACTGCAGTTACACGCGGAGAAGCGACTGTGTGTCTCCTTCCACTATTGTGTTGTAGTTGCTGTTGTCATGATGATGGTCAGCCCTCCGTCCCCGCAGTGACAGAGTCAGACAGCTTTGTCACTTTCCAGGATGTTTGGTGGGTCAGAATCTCAATCACTACACATTACAACAGCATCCATATGATTATAAACAGTCTGCGGGTTTAGATTGACAGGAGGACACCTGGGAAACACCTTGAAAACACAGGCGTCATCATCATGACGCGTACCGTCATGCCTCTTCAGGAGCCGCTGCTTCGCTCTGTGAGAACAAACAATAGCGGAGAATTGTCGGAGTGCTGCGGAGATAATGCAGCAACTCGGTGTGAAAAGAGCTCCAACTCACAGCTCTGTTTCCCCTCACAGACCTCCTCAGCTCACTCCAAAACATGCTAATCATTTTTGTGCTTTATATTATTATCACTGTAAATAAATCTGCACCTGATCCTCTCTCACCTTATGTCCCACCTTTACTCCTCGATAACCTGACCTGACAGGTAACATGACAGGTAATCAGATTACAGTAACTGCAGTATAAACCACATCTGACCTTCTGTGTAGTCGATGTCGGGCCGTGTGGAGACCACAGCCCAGGCCAGGCCCACCAACAGCGCCACCACTAGGTTCACCACGATCCAGGGCCGCAGGATCTGCTGCTCTGAACCTGGAGGCCTGCAGGGGGCGACGGTCAGTAGATTACAGTGGAGTAGATTACAGTAGAGTACAGTAGAGTAGATTACAGCAGACTATAGTAGAGTAGATTACAGTAGAGTACAGTAGAGTAGATTACAGCAGACTATAGTAGAGTAGATTACAGCAGACTATAGTAGAGTAGATTACAGTAGAGTACAGTAGAGTAGACTACAGTAGAGTACAGTAGAGTACAGTAGAGTAGATTACAGTAGACTATAGTAGAGTAGATTACAGTAGACTATAGTAGAGTAGAGTACAGTAGAGGACAGTAGAGTAGATTACAGTAGACTATGGTAGAGTAGAGTACAGTAGAGGACAGTAGAGTAGATTACAGTAGATTACAGTAGAGTAGATTACAGTAGACTATAGTAAAGTAGACTACAGTAGATTAGACTAGACTATAGACTATAGTAGAGTAGACTACAGTAGAGTACAGTAGATTACAGTATAGTAGATCACAGTAGACTACAGTAGAGTAGATTACAGTAGAGTAGATTACAGTAGACTACAGTAGAGTAGATTACAGTAGATTACAGTAGATTACAGTAGAGTAGATTACAGTAGAGTAGATTACAGTAGACTACAGTAGAGTAGATTACAGTAGAGTAGATTACAGTAGACTACAGTAGAGTAGAGTACAGTAGAGTAGATTACAGTAGACTACTGTAGAGTACAGTAGAGTAGATTACAGTAGAGTAGATTACAGTAGACTACAGTAGAGTAGATTACAGTAGACTACAGTAGAGTAGATTACAGTAGACTACTGTAGAGTACAGTAGAGTAGATTACAGTAGATTTCAGTAGATTACTACAGTAGAGTAGATTACAGTAGACTACAGTAGAGTAGATTACAGTAGACTACTGTAGAGTACAGTAGAGTAGATTACAGTAGAGTACAGTAGATTTCAGTAGATTACTACAGTAGAGTAGATTT
>CAEMYA010000355.1:534022-549186 GCA_903131615.1 Diplodus sargus
CAGTACTCAGTGTATACTCCATGTACTCAGTGTATACTTCATGTACACACACAGTACTCAGTGTATACTTCATGTACACACACAGCACTCAGTGTATACTCCATGTTCACACACAGTACTCAGTGTATACTTCATGTACACACACAGCACTCAGTGTATACTCCATGTACACACACAGCACTCAGTGTATACTCCATGTACACACACAGTACTCAGTGTATACTCCATGTACTCAGTGTATACTTCATGTACACACACAGTACTCAGTGTATACTTCATGTACTCAGTGTATACTCCATGTACACACACAGCACTCAGTATATACTTCATGTACACACACAGCACTCAGTGTATACTCCATGTACACACACAGCACTGCAGCAGCTCTATATAGGTTCATTCTGCGACTTTCTGTCTGAAGTCTGTTGTCTCTGATGACATCACTGAGTCCCACCTGTTGACTCTGAGCAGGTGTGTCTGTTCTGTCTCAGGTTAAGAGGTCAATGGTCAAACCTTCACACACAGAAACCAGGTCAGCACAAGGAATCCTATTAGAACAGACACACACACACACTCACACACACACACACACACACACACACACACACACCAATGGCTTGTCAGACATGCACCAGTAGTTTGCTGCTCCCTGATGGTGAGACAGGAGGCTGCAGCCTAACAGACTCGTTTCAAACATAGAACTGATGCTTTCATGTGAACTTGTGAGGAAGTCTTCTGAGCTCAGCATCATTTCTCATCTGTTCACAGAAAACACTGTCCGGTCTCAAAGTCTTTAGTGCCGAGCTAGCTTGAATGGAGATAAAAATGTAACTGGGTGGCTCCTCTAGACTCTCCAAATTTTTGGGAACAAATTCCCCAAATGCTGACCGTTTGGAATAGTGCACTCTCCCCTGGTAACTGATCGGGTCGCTCTTGTTGTTTTTTCTGAGCAGAGTGTAACCATTCTTTTCAAAGGAGGAGCAGTAGCATTATGAATAATTTTAAACAGTAGGCATACGTTTGTGTGCATTATTAGATTTTCAGGATTTAAAATACTATATTTGGTGAGTATATGACAGTAATTATACTGATGTGTTTTTTGCCATGAATCTTAAGGGCACTTTTATATAATGATTCAAGTGGTTTTAAGGCTGTTTTACATGCCTGAGACCAAATTGTCATGGAATAGAAAAGATGTGGGAGAATCATTCCATTTAATTATATGTGTGATACTTCAATCGTAACAGAGTTCCCCATGTGTCTGTAGTTTATGAGGTTAAATTTCGGTGTGTTACTCAGCTTTTAACATGATTTTTAAAACTAAGAGTTTGATCAATCCCTGAGTTTGCTCCTGCTTATAAAGAACATGATTACAGTCTTTTCAGTCAGACAGGAGCTGTTTAGCCATTCAATAACCTTCTGCATTTACTTAGTTAATTTCATAGCAACCTCAGTTACATTTTTCCTGTGAGTGTATAACACAGTATCATCAGCATACATAATTAAATCAACATCATTACACACAGATGGAAGGTCGTTATACATTGTTATATATATAAGCTGAAAAGCAGCGGCCCTAAAATTGACCCTTGTGGAACTCCCAGGGTGCATGCTTTAAGTGGGGGTAGAGTATTGTTCACCCGCATGCACTGATGTCGGCCACTCAGGTAAGATTTAATTCAATTTTGTGTGTCTATAGAAAGGTCATAATTTGCCAGTTTATTTAATAGTATGTAATGATTAACCAATTTCAAAAGCCTTGCGCAAATCAAGAAAAACTGCTCCCACCAAGAAAAGCTGCTCCCACCAATTAAATAGTCATCATCCTCTTCTTTGTTGGCTTTACTGGTGGACTAAAAACCACACCGCAAACAACTGTATCGGAGTATATGACATCATGCTGTTCACTGACGGTTGCTGTGTTGCGTGAGTGAGAATGGGACACAGCTCCAAAGTCAGAGTTGGGTTAGTCAGGTAGACTTGTTCTCGTTGCGATCCCTGTAAAAATACCACCAATACTACTTGCAAATTCTACCAAACACTTTGAAGCCAAGCCAAAAGACAAATGATGTCCAGAAGCCCAACAAATGGCATTAGCCTATCAGCCCAGAACAGGAAGCGAGGCTAACACCTGCTCCCAAGGCCAACTTTGACCACCATATCTCTAAATGTTGAAGGACTGTATGCAACCAAAGAAGAACTTGTTGAAGAACTCTGCAGAGAGCATCAGTGTAATATTATCTGCCTTCAAGAAACCCTCCATGGACCCAAATGTCCCCGCCCTCGGGTGACCCTCATAGAAAGACAACATGAGAAACATGGAAGTGTCATGCTTGCAAAAAATGGGACAATCACCGAATCAACATCAAAGAGCGATGAAAACAACATTGGGGTCCTAACCGCTGAGCTCAGAGGAATTACCATAACCTCTGTCTACAAACAACCTCCCACACCTTTCCTGTTGCCAGAAATACCATCATCTGGGAAACCAAGGACAGTGATTGGAGACTTCAACAGCCACGGCTAACAATGGGGATATGCCAGAAACAACGCTGATGGTGATGCAATGGAAGCATGGGCCGAAACCAATTTATTTTTTGATTTTTTTAATTTATTGGCAACCGCTGTGGAAGGCTCGGTCCCCTGCTAGCCCCACTGACAGCGTGCTAGGTGCAGGATGTAGCATCCCCGGCTGAATGATGGTCAGACTCTCTAACTGGTGGTCCAAAGTGTTTATTACAGGAACCTTGTACACTCTCGAACACCTAATCTCTGTTTCTCTGTACCAACAGGATAGCTGAGCTAATGCTAATTAGCGTTCCCGCTAGCTCAAACATGCTATATCAAACTGTACAAATCTGTAAAAGTTACAATCTGAATTAAACATTAAACATGTCATGAAGCGATATGACAACAAACCCTGTGCCCTTTATCAGCCAGGTACTAAGTAAATCATTGTCATCACGTTCAGCAGAGACCATGCAGACACACTTCCAACACGCAGACACACACGATACACAAGAACACAGATGTTTTCAGGTCACAGCGAGACACTTTCGAAATAAAAGTCCCGCATTTAGTCTAATAATTAATGAAATAATAACCTGGCTTCAAAAAATATTAGTAAACCAAATGAAAACAAGATGTTCTTATAAATAATCATCACATTAAAGGTCATTTACAAAGGACAAAATGTCAAAAACTTGATCTCACTAGAAAGTTCAAGGTGATGTTCTTCTTTCGGTTTCAAGACTTCAGACCAAAGCAATGGATTAAACTAAATGTCTGTCGCCAGGCCCACTGACTTTGATGGGTGAATTTGACAGATAAAAGCGCTGCAACACAGGACCATGAATGGATTAATTAAATAGTGAAATAATTATATATGTTTTTTACATAAAATGAATTGGTATTTTAATTAATTAATGACACATTTAATCAATTAATGATACATTTGATTAATTATTTAATGGTGTATTTACTTATTTAATTATGGCACTTTCAGTCCTCCATAGCTGTGAGGTTGTTGAAGGGCCACATTTGGCCCACGGGCCACCAGTTGATTGGCTGTTGGTCAGTTGGTCTGCTGTGGATTACACCAACAGTATATAACGTAATGCAGAGGAAATAATAATCCACAAACATCAAATATCATAAAAAAACACAGACAGAACATTTCACTACAACATCAACACTTTTTCTTTGAGTACTTTAAGTACATTTAGCTGAAAACACACTCATACTGTAGTGATGTTCTGAGTGCAGTCAGGTATCAGTACTTTGACTGGAGGGAAGGATACAAATACTTGTTCATCAGTGTGAGTTACAGGCTGACATGCTTCATCAGCTGCTGTCTGTTGGGTTTGTGCTCCTGTATGAAGGAAGAAACATTTTGCAGATCCTCGATCTGAAGATGGCTCGTCTGATTTGAGGCAGATTCAAGCCGTAAACTAGAGGGTTACTGATGGGAGGAACGATCATAAACTCCAGAGATAAAACAACTGTGATGATGGGATGAAGTGCTTCAGTCCTGAGTCGAGACAGCGACAGGTCACAGAAGAGAGAGAAGGAATATGTCAAAAACGTTATGATGTGAGGCAGGCAGGTTTGTAACGCCTTCCCTCTGAATTCAGACGAGCTTCTCCTGCAGACCAGCAGGATATGCAGATAGGTGTACAGGATGAAGAACAGGGGAATGAAGATGGTTATCACAACAAAGACCAGACCTGCTGAACTGTTCAGAGTCGTGTCCACACAGGAGAGATGAACCACAGGCCAGTTAGAACAGAACAGCCTGCGCAGTTTATTTCCACACAGAGTTAATCTAACTGTACAAAAGACACACAAGCTGATGGCACATGCAGAGTAGAGCACAGCAAGAATCACAAGATTTTTCACCATCCTGAAGGTCATTTTACTGTGATAGTGTAAAGGCTGACAAATAGCCACCAGTCTGTCATAGGCCATGACTGTGAGCAGCTCGTGCATCGCGTAGGTGTAAATGACATAAATCTGGGTGAAACAAGATGGACGTGAGATGACAGGAGTGTCAGACAGAAGGTCCATCAGAAACCTGGGGAAGAAGCCGGCTGAGCCGTACAGAGAGTTCAGGCACTGACAGGAGATAAACATGTACTTGGGCTGATGCAGAGACTTCTCCAGGCACACGGTCACAATAACAACAATGTTAGCAGATATTATAGTCATGTAGATCAACAGGCACAGACTGAGTATCTGGGTATCTGAAGGGCCCACAATCTGCAAACAGAGTCAAGTGGAAGTTTAGAGGAGTCAGGCTGATGTTGCTGTTCATGTCTGCAAACACACAGAGATGAAGAAGAGAAGAAGGACAGACTAACACAACATCATCCTGCCTGATGGAGGCATTCACAACATTGTACATGAAAATATTGTGACAAAGTCCAGGTCATTGAAACAGATGTGTTCAGATAAAACACAACTTAAAAACAAAAAAACTGAACACAAAAGCAAATACTGATCATTAACCTCCAAATCTTTCAGTTCAGTGAATGAACATGTGTTAGCGTTTCAATGCTCTCAGAAGGCAGAGGTTCAAATCATCAGTTATCACAAGTCACAAATGTAAATGATGATTTACTGACAGCATCACTGCAGCAGTATGACGAGCTGCTCACACGCTTCAGTTCCACATTACTGTTAATACAAGTACAAATACACTGAATATGTGTTTCTACAGGTCCTGTAGTCTGTCCAGATAACAAGGTCATAGAGACGATCAGACCACAGTGCATGTGAGTGTGAGTGTTAACACACATCATCCCGCAGTGATTTGCTGCACACTGACTCAGCTGCTCCTCTTTATACCGACGCTTACAGTGCAGCCACGTGACCTCGCACAGAGACAGGAAGTGACACTGACAGCAGCCACGTGACCTCGCACAGAGACAGGAAGTGACACAGACAGCAGCAACGTGACCTCACACAGAGACAGGAAGTGACACTGACAGCAGCCACGTGACCTCGCACAGAGACGGGAAGTGACACTGACAGCAGCAACGTGACCTCACACAGAGACGGGAAGTGACACAGACAGCAGCAACGTGACCTCACACAGAGACAGGAAGTGACACAGACAGCAGCAACGTGACCTCACACAGAGACAGGAAGTGACACAGACAGCAGCAACGTGACCTCACACAGAGACAGGAAGTGACACTGACAGCAGCAACGTGACCTCACTCAGAGACAGGAAGTGACACAGACAGCAGCAACGTGACCTCACTCAGAGACAGGAAGTGACACAGATACCTCATCTCACGTTATCATAGTAGAATAGTCAGAGTATTAAGACTACTTAGAGTACTTAGTTATTATTACTTTATTCAGCATGTGAAACATTGCTCCACTTTATTATTATTATCATCGATATCATGTGCATCAATATATGAATTATCAGGTGCAATATTTCTTGTTTCTCAAAAACGTTCTTTTTTAACCTTCAGTGTCACTGATAATACTACTTATTTCTATTCTAGTTTATTTTTAGTTTACTCGACTTGACTTACTGCTGTTGTTATTGTGTGGGGCACTGTTTTTTTGTGTTTAACTCCTTAAACACTTTGTACTTCTTAAACTGGGCCCAGTGTGTGACCTTGACCCGATGGCTGTTACTGGTTTTCCTGTTGTAGTGGACATTTTTGTAGCTGTCTCTGGTAAAGAAGACGTTCCTTAGGAATTAATTATTAACTTAACTTGACTTACCTTAACTCACAATAAAGTAACCTGAACCTTCAATCAACAGTGAGAATTACCTCGTGGTCAGGTCAGTTCTCCACTCTGATTGGCTGGAGGGTGTACATGAACACCTCTGGACCTCCAGTAGTTCTGATGAAACTGCCCGTTTACTGTCCTGACAGTTCAACATTCTCTGAAAAGCACAGAGTGGGACAACAGTACATAAATTAACAATATAATTAAAAAGTTAAGAAATAGAATAGATTTGTATACACATATAAACATGATATTGTACAAAATTAAAGGTGAAATATGGAATATGAGCTGAATAACGCCATCTGGTGTCTCAAGATCGTGGCCGCGACAACAAAAAAGTAATTCCAGCAGTCAGGTTGCCAGGTTTGTTGCCGAATACGATCAGTATTCTCATATCTAGGATCAGCGTGATATAATGAAAATAAGTATAGCAGAGGAGTTTGTCCGACAGGTAACGTTAGCTAAGTTAGCAAGCGAGTTAGCTTACCGATCCAGGAGAAAGTTCGCCATTTCCGCGTGTGTTTTGATGCCGTGGAAATCCTTTACCTGAGTCCATCGAGCGTATGCTTCACTGATATTTACTCTGGTTTTTGCTCTTCTCCCGTCACTCAGCTGCTGGGACAGATAACGCACCGTTCGCTGGGGCTCTGAAGAGCTTGCAGACTCCGCCATTTTACCCAGTGTCAGCCTAGCTTTGCCGAGCTTTGCCGAGCATTGCCGAGGTTGCGAAATTGGCAACCCGCAATGCCAGCCGCTATTTGGCTGGTACGATGTAAACAGGAAGTCAAAATTTCTTAAATTATTTATTTCAGACTAAATATAATTTTTCAAGGAAACGCATTACTTTTCATCTGCGCCCCTCTAAACGCCCCATGGATGTATTATTTTTGAAAAAATATAGCTTTTAATAAGCATATTACATATTCAACCTTTAATAAGCATAATATTACGTATTCAACCTTTAATAAGCATATTACATATTCAACCTTTAGGAGGGTGGCAGTGATTTTTTATTTACAAATACAAATAACAAATTTGGGTATTAAAAAATATATAATTTAAAATATTATATATCATAAGTGTGTGTGTGTGAAGTTTAACAATAACGTAACATGTTATGTTACTATCTAACGCGTTATAAGAAAAACGTGGCAGATGGCCAATAAAATGAAGTTTACTTTTACTTTTTCATCCAATCAGAAGCTTGAACCCGCCTCCAACGTCCGCTGACTGGTCACACTGTGAAGGTCAAAGAGCAGAGTGAAGTTAAGAGAGACAAGCTTCTTCTCTCCAAACTAAAGGACGGAAGAACTTCATTATGAGTAAATATTGTGTTCATGTTGACGATATGAAATCACAGTGTGGATCAGAGAGAGCAGACCTGACGCCATTTTACAAGCTAACTCCTGTTACTGGTGAGTCATGGAGCTAACTAGCTCCGCTAGCCGTGATGCTAGTATTCGCTATGTTAAACTGCATTAGCTTGTGCTAATCTAAAAGTCCGCCAGCAGCAGTGCTAATCAATACCATCTAGAATCCCATTTGATAAAGCTAAAAGTGTTAGCATGTTAATTACAGTAGCTGTACAGGGTTTAATACATACTGCTGAAAACAGACATGATGACAACAATGATTCTGCACTGTTAGCACTGATAGCCGCGGTTTAGCTGCAGACTGATAACATGACATCTGCTCCTGAATTGTACTGTGAGTGCTGTAATTGTTGTTGTTATTGTTATTACTGATATTGATGATATATAGTTTTTTTGAACTGACTGATTTTGAGTTCAGCTCTCCGAAGACTGAACTAGTTATTGTGGCTGGTTATGAATGTAATAGTGAAACTGATATGAACTGCTGGTCTTGTATAGAGCCAGAATTGTGACTTTAAAATTTGGCATTGAAAACAAAACCAGTACTGAAAAAGGAAACATTGGCATTGAAACATTGAACACAGTTGTATTGGCATTGAAACAAGTATTGGCACTGCAAAAAGAAACTAATTAAAATAATGAAAATCTGAAAATATTATCATTTTATTTTATTGGGATTATTTTGTATTTTTCAATGACAGTCTTCAGATTTTTTTTTACAATGTCAGTTTTTTTTCAGTGTCACTGATTTTCAGTTTCAACTTTCTGTCACTGTTTTGGCGTTGAGAGGGAGGAGCCTGAGGGGAGGGCAAGTAGAGATATAATTTGAGAAGGTAATGGCTGCAGCCACAGCTCACCTGAGTGCTAAAATAGATTGTCATTGAAAAATACAAAAAAATCCCAATAAAATGAAATAAGATTTTCAGATTTTAATTATTTTAATTAGTTTCTTTTTTCAGTGCCAATACTTGTTTCAGTGCCAATACAACTGTTTTCAATACAAATGTTTCAATGCCAATGTTTCCTCTTTCAGTACTGGTTTTGTTTTCGATGCCAATTATTTTTTTGATGCTAAATTTTAAAGTCACCGTTCTGGCTCCATAGTCTTGTAAAACAGAAGCTTGCGAATTGGAGCTTTTAGGAAATGTAATGAATTTTAAAGGAACAATTCAGCCAAACAGTAAAGTCCAGTCATCATCTCCTCCCTCCATGCTGATGAAAGTCAGGTTAAGAGTCGTAGTCCACAACACATCTCTCGTTACCTTGTTAATAGGTCAAATGACTGGAGTCCTCTGAGGACAGAAGGAGACTTCAGAGGAGCCCCTGATGACTTCAGATCCAGAGAAAACCTGATCCAGTACTGGATGGCGAGCCCAGAGCCTGTTTCCTGTGTGGTAGGACTGAACTGTGCACACATAGAGCTCTTGGTCTAGTCCAGTCCTCTCAGTTACTTTAATTTATAATTTCTCTCACTGAACTCTGTGGTTACATACACTGGATCTATTCTTTGTGGAGTCAGTCTGGAGCCTTTTGTTACTGGGTAGTGGAAAAACAAATGACTGAACTTACTACATGTTAGTAGCACATTGTACTTTCACTTCAGGATGTCTGTTGTTAATAAAGTAGGGGTTAAAGTTCCTGTTAAAGTTGACCTGCATTAAGCAAAACCAATGAAGTACAACTGGATGAAGTCAGCCAGTCCCGAGGGCACACCAGTGTGCTGCTGATCTATGATTGGCATTACATGTTGTTAGCTAGCTATAGTAAAGAGGAACTAATGTGCAAGTCTTGTCGCTTTTCTGCTGTTTTGGTAATGCTCCTCTCCTCCATGTGCATTTGTTATGCTGTGTATTTGTGTAGTCTTCACCATCATAAAACAAAAGTTTGCCGGTTACGGTGCGCGTTTGTGTCGCGGAGACCGAGTAACAGTGCGCGGTAAAAGCGAAAAACACATACGGTCCGATCGCGTGGCGCCCCCCATCCCCCGCTGTCGGACGATCCGACCACTCGCCACAGTGTCCTTACAAACTTGTGGGGAACACTGTACACTGATGTTTCAAGGTTGGTTTTCAGCCATGAGACGTTCGGTGGAAGGCAGATAGCCTTATTACTTAATTTATTACTTAACCTGTGTATGTCTCTTATTGATTTGGTAGGCCTCTTAGGTGTCTAAGAATAGTAGACGCTAAAAGTTTTAATTGTTTAATATATCTACCATGCTGATCAAAGTAAAATTAGGCAGACTGGGGATGTTTTTTCTCAATATTGAGGACAGGACATTTGAATGCTGTTTTCGTGTGGAAGAGGAACGTATGTCTGAGGAAAACTGCACAGAGGGAAGCAAATCTGGGTGGCACAACAAGCCCCCTCCACAGACTGAGCCCCGGCCCCTTCAAAACAATGTAAGCATAGCGAAGCAGCTGCCCACGGCTCCGTCTTCGTCGGCGAAAAAACGGAGAAACTCGACATTAACCCCTCATTACAGAGCTGAGCAGTTACCGAACGACTTGTGTGTGTCAGGTGAAATGTTGTTTTGCAAATTCTGCTAACACTCAGTTGACTGGAAGTGGAAAAGTACATGCAATGATAGGGGTGGGGGGAAAAATCGATTCACATAACAGTCGGGATTCTAATCATCCACAATTCTGAATCGATTCATAAACTTCAAAAATCGATTTTTTATTAACGTTCCCCCGTCTCTCTGCGCGCCCCCACGGGCTTCTGTACACAGCGTTGCAGCAAGCTTGGGGAAAGAAAGACAACGAATTTGTCTTCTAAATAAGAACTTGACATTCCACCCCATTGGAGTTTAGAACTGTGTTCTTAGCGGGGGGCTTTTAATTTGAAAGTAGCGACCGTTCCTAGCTAGCCACTACAACAACAAGCTAACAGTGAAGACGGCTTCAGAGACGGAGGAGACGCTAGCATCTCCTGGATCTCAGCGGCTGTCCAGTTGCTCATCTGCGGATGAAATGATGGACTGACTGCTGTGATCAGCTGTTTACTGGTTTTAAAACTCCTCAGCTGTGGGGCGCACAACAGTGCCGGTCATCCACACCTCCGCCCATCTCATGCACTTTCCGGCATAACGATGTCTTGGATTTAGATCAGAATGGAGTTGGATAAAAGTGTACCCTCCGAGGTGGCAAACTGGCGGACCAGGACAGACCCCCAATTTACCGGCTTCTGTCTAAATCCCCGGACCGAGCCGCAAAAAGGATGGTCAAATGGCGGCTTGCTGCCCAGAATATAAGCGGCTATTAACTATGCAAACAAGGGCAGCCATGCACTGCAGGCACAATGTCAAACATAAGTGCACTAAAAGAAGGTGCAGGTCATAACATCCACACACAGTGTTTATTTATTTATTTATTTATTTATTTATGTTGTTTACTTCGGGCATGTCAATTCATCATCATCATCACATTTCATCATTGTTCAAATAATACAATACACATGGCTGAAAGGGAGAAGCGGGAGAAGCCAAAGCTTATCTAGTCCCAGTGTAGCCAGCACTTTCCTTCCAAGCAGAGAGACAGCAACTTTTTCAAAACCCATATTCATCTAGTCAAAACACACTCTTTAAGGGCTTGCTTTTTTCATTCAGATTGCGCTATTAAAGTTGTGCTGTTGCGCATTTCATGGAAGAAGTTCTTTGTGTGATTACATCATTGGAATCAGTTTATTTAAAAATCACATTATCTTATATAAACTGTATTGTTTTGATGCCATAATTTGCCTTAACACACTATGCATTGTACCAATTTTTGAATCGAGAATCGGTTGAATTGAGAATCGGTTGAATCGAGAATCGATTTTGAATCGAATCGTGACCCTAAGAATCGGAATCGAATCGAATCTTGAGACACCCAAAGATTCACATCCCTATTAAAAAATGTGCTACTTTGGCTCTGCTGCTACCTCTCTGCCCTGGCCTGTGGTCAGCAGTCTGTCGTCTCACTCAGTGTCCCACGTAAAACACTATCTGATTGGTGACATGTTGCACAAGAAGCAGCAATCAAAATGTAAGACTTTCTGCCACTGACAAGCACTGAAGACAGCTCTGCAGTCTGGATAAGGGAGAGAAGCTTTAGTGAGTTAGTGGAGCTGCAGTTTGAAGGTAAGTCACCAGGTATCTCTGGGGTCATAAACATCACAATCCTCTACACTCAAGCTGCAAGCCTCCACAGTCTTGATGATGTACTCCTCTTGTGACAAGCATGCCCAGTTTCCCATTTACAACACTGGAAATGCCCGACTAATGCACTTTGTTATGTTAGCTGAGTGGAGAAAGTGAGTTTATGTAGTGGCAGTTAATGTTATATCTTTGTGTAACTGGAACTTATAAAGCTTCCACACAGGGCTGTCTTAATATAAGATTTTCACTGCAGGATTATTGTGGCTAGAAGAATACATGATAATATTATCATGATATTTAGCAGCACTGCTGGCTAAGTGTCTCGCTCTCGTCCGTTATCTCCTGTGACATGATTTTGTCAGTAGTTAGGCAGTAGTAGCCACACACTTTGGTAATAGCTAGCTAGGTAGTAGCTGAATCATCCACTTGTTTTTTCCATTTCGTGGCATCTAACCTGGCCTAACCCTGCAAACATAATATCACTTTCCCGTATGAGATGCTGTTCTTACATGTTATCTGTAACATCAGCTGTTGGTGTCAGCTAATGTTCAGTGTCTGTTGAGCTAATTTGAATGCATTAGAGAACATAAACAAGGTAGTCCATGGGTCCATTGTTAGGACAGATGACCAGCCAAAAAGGTTAAAACGCGTGCTGGTCATACTGAGTCTCAGAGCTAAGCTAGCTAAGTTACTGAAGCATGTCCTGGATATAGTGAGCATGCGCCGCGGTGCATGCAGCCTGTTCCACTCGCTCCTGCTTACTTTAACCTTGTTTTCAACTTTTCTCCTTTTTTACTTTATCTTACTATTTCAGTTTTTACGTGGTAATTTATTAAGCTACTTTCTCTCCAAACATGCTTGTGTGGAGAGTTTTTGTTGTTGCGTTTGTGGTGGAGTCGCTCTTTTTACTCTGCCACTCGACCGTCGCTCAGCAACACCACATTGTTTACTCCAGGGATCAGCTGATAGAGCTGAAGCTGGCGGAGCTGGCTGGAGGAAAACACACCAGGGATGCAGAGGGAAAGGATCGCTACGGCGGAGAAAAGGAGCGAAACACCGGAGACTTTTGGAGAGGAAGACATTCAAGCCGTGTCTCCCTTCTCTCATAATGGGCAACGTGAGATCTCTCGGGAATAAGATGAACGAGCTTATAGCACTAACCCGGAGTCATCAGGAATACTGGGAGTGCAGTCTGATGATTTTCACGGAGTCATGGCTACACACGGATGTTCCTGACCACAGTGTTTCCACGGAGGGCTTCCACACTGTCCGGGCTGACAGGGACTGCACTACGAGCGGTAAGCGTAAAGGAGGGGGGCTTGCTGTTTATGTGAACAACAGGTGGTGCAATCCTGGTCACATCACCGTCAAAGACCGCATCTGCTGCCCGGATATTGAACTGTTAGCTGTGGGTCTCCGTCCTTACTATTTACCCCGTTCTCACATGCCATTGCAGTGGCTTTGTATATTCCCCCATCCGCTGACCCGACGTCGGCATGTGACGTCATCCACTCAACAAAAGCCAGACTACAGACTGCACACCCGGGTGCTCTCATTATAATCTTGGGTGACTTCAACCATGTCTCCATTAAAAAGACAATCCCGAATTTCACCCAGTATGTGACCTGTACAACCAGAGTGGAGAAGACCCTGGACCTACTGTATGCTTATGTGAAGGGCGCATACACCTCCACGTCCCTTCCCCCGCTTGGAAGATCAGACCACAACTTGGTGCTTCTCACCCCCTGCTATGTGCTTCTAGTAAAGAGGCTGCCTGTGACCACAAAGACAGTGAGGACATGGACAGAGGACTGCTATGAGGCACTGCAGGGCTGTTTTGAGGTGACGGACTGGAATGCACTCTTTGAGCCGCATGGAGAGGACATTGATGAGCTTACTAAGTGTATCACAGACTACATACATTTCTGTGTGTACAGCATTGTCCCATCAAGGACCGTATATTGTTATCCAAATAACAAGCCTAGGAATTAAAGACGTCAAAGCCATTCTCAACCGGAAGAAGAGGGCCTTCAGAGGTGGCAACAGGGAGAAGCTGAGGGACATTCAGACCCTGTCCAGACGACAGCACCGTTTTTCGAAAACGCCCACGTATTGCATCGTTTTGGCCGATCGTCCATAAAGCTCCTGAAAAGGCAGCCCCTGAAAACGCACTTTTTTGAAAACGGGTCTCAGGGTGAAGATTTCCGAAAACGCAGCCCTCCCGTTTTCATGTGGACGGCGAATCCGCATACTTTCCAAAACGATGACACCATCGCCCCACCCCGCGACGTCTCATAACAACAACAACAACAACAACAATGGCGGACTACATGCTCGTGTTCGTCGGCAAAAGATATTGAGCTTTCTTGCAACTTACTCTCCTTGTAGTTGAGTGTGAGCCGCAGCAGCAGTTCGACCTCATTATTGGTCCAGACAAACGATTCAGGTTTCCTTGCACTCGCCATTTTCATCTTCTTCTTGTTGTGTTCGGTATCTCCGTCTACTGTCTGTTTGTTTACAGTGCGCAAGCTTAATGCGCATGCGCCGTGTCTTCTTGCACCGTTGGAAAGTCTTTTACTTGAGTAAGACTTTTAATGCAAAACTTAAACCACTGTTAAATCTTCACATGGACTGAGTAGGTTTCACGATTGCTATTGAACACACTGAAGTAGTTATCTGAATGACAAGTTTCCTCCATCACATATTGTTATTCTAATATTTCAATACTTACACCCAATGAAGACTAACTTTCCAAAACTTCATTGCAGATTGATGCAACAGAGAAAAGTTTGAGAAGTGCAGAATGGAAAGAAGAACAGGAAGAAATGCTGCTGGGAACTTCCTGCACTTTATCTTTGAAGATAATGATGAAAGTTAATTCAAACATATGTAAAAAACAACAGCACGTATTTACATAAGAATAAATAAAGTGTAAGTGTAAAAATGAATATATATAAAATATACAATATATTGCACATGTGTATTTTTTATCAAGTGAAGCTGTCCCGAATGGGTGTGTGAGGGAGGATGGAGGGATTGTTATTTCGTGTTAACAGTCTTATGGCTTGTTGGAAGAAGCTGTTATATAACCAGGCTGTTCTGCTACTGAGGCTGTGGAGCCTCTTCCCAGAGCCCAGCAGTGAGAACAGTCCATGGTAGGAGAACAGTCCATGGTCAGAGAACAGTCCATGGTGGGAGAACAGTTCATGGTCAGAGAACAGTCCATGGTGGGAGAACAGTCCATGGTGGGAGAACAGTCCATGGTGGGAGAACAGTCCATGGTCGGAGAACAGTCCATGGTGGGAGAACAGTCCATGGTGGGAGAACAGTCCATGGTGGGAGAACAGTCCATGGTGGGAGAACAGTTCATGGTCTGAGAACAGTTCATGGTCGGAGAACAG
>CAEMYA010000355.1:549267-563386 GCA_903131615.1 Diplodus sargus
GTCCATGGTGGGAGAACAGTCCATGGTCAGAGAACAGTCCATGTGGGGGTGGGAGGTGTCTCTCCTGATGTTGTGAGCCCTGGTCAGGCAGCATTTTTTTTTGCAATGTCCTGGATGGGAGGAACAGAAGTCCTGATGACTTTCTCTCCTGTCCTCACCACCCTCTGCAGGGACCTCCAGTCAGAAGCACTTTGGGTCTGCGGTCGCAAAGAAACCAATTTTATGTAGCTGACATCATTGAATTGGCCTTTTTAATGTCAGTGTCTCCATTATCATAACTGTCTGTGGGCCCTTTCTCAGTTGTCCCAGTAAAAACTTGTTAATATAGTGTGTTTCCTCCTTTTTCCGCAATCAGTAAAACGTTTCCATTGTCATATTGATGCATGATAGGATAATTAACTGAATAATAATTTGCCTTATTTTATGCATAGATGTGAGGTTTATTCTTTGATTAGCGGGATATTTCATATTCTTGTCGGAGGAGACCGCTTTCTAGGCTGCGTTCTCTTCTGTAGGCGGAACCGGAAGCCTATCTGGAGTTGGGAGTTAGGAGTTTATTTATTTAAAACAGGGACAATGCACAAAAGAACATTAATCTCGTAAAACAAGAAAAAATGTATTGAGCCAGGTTATAGCAATTTTGCTAGTTTCCGCCTGTAGTCCCTGGGCAGGTAAGAACAGATGAAAGAACAACAATATTAAAATCATTGAGATATGACAGAATAAAAAAAAAAATGATGTGATGGCCATAGTATTTTAAAAGTAGACAAAACAAACCAACAGAAACAGGGAACGAGAGCACCAAGTCATGAAAATGCACAACAGAGCTTAGCGCAACAGCACATACTCTCTCTTATTTTCATCACACATTCAATCACAAGCATTCAAACACAAGCACATGCATAAATAACAGTCCAACCATCCCTATCCCCACCCTTCTCTAATGGGGCGTTCAGACCGAACGCGACAGACGCAAATACCATCGCTTCAGACACTTCATTCGCGCCGCTTGATCATTTTGGACAATTCTGGACAATTCGCGCCATTCGCGTCATTCGCGCTAGACGCTCAGGGGAAAAAAAGACGACGCGCTTGTCTGCTCATTTTTGAACCGCTATTTCTCAACCCGCTCTCTTTCTACATCGATCATGGCTGATGTCACCACCGTTGCTGCACTGTACCTGCTGTGCAAGTGAAGTCCTCCAGAGACGCACGGAGCTGAGGGAATTTCACTGTCTCCTCCAGGAGCTCCCGGTTCCAGCGGTACCTCAGGCTGACCGGAGCCCAGTTCGAGGACCTATTAGCTCGGGTCGGTGCCAGGATCTCCCGCCTGGACACCAACTACAGGCGATCCATCTCAGCTGCGGAGCGCCTGTCCATTCTTCTGAGGTGTGCTGCGGTTACAATTAGCTTGTCCTCCATGTTGGTCTGAGTGTAAACAACCGTATGTGAGGGAAGTGACGTTGTCGGCTTGAACTCGTCGCTGATTGGATGTCGCGGTGCTATGCCGCCTGAAAAGTTGGATATTTTCAACTTTATTTGCGTCGCTTGAGACGCTTCATTCGCGCCACGCCAGACGCTACATTCATGCCGCTGGCGCCTGAATCGCTTGTCATCGCACCATTTACATTGATTTTCAATGTAGAGTTGCCGCTCCATTGGCGTCTATCGCGTTCGGTCTGAACGCCCCTTGATAACCACAGTCACACACCTATTAATAACCATACACATACTCACATAACTCAGCAATGTGTGCAAGCTTGCTTACTCAATAACGAGCGCTTTGATAAGCATGAGAATGTGTGGGGACTTGTACATAGGATAAATTCTGTGGACAATTTTAAATACCTATGTATATTATTTATAAATAAAAATACACTGCCACAATGTTTATAATTACACTATCCCTATTGAACAATAGTATATGAATCTATACTATTTCTTACATTTTTATTGTATTGTTTATTTTTTACTATTATTATTGTAATATTACTGTTCTTCAGCTGCTGTGACATGGAAATTTCCCCGTTTGCGGGACAAATAAAGGAATTCGGATTCGGATTCTAATGCCATTCAGAGACTGTTGGTGGCTTATTTGAGATCCATTTTGACAACATGATTTTGTGTGCGGCACCTGTCAGCATAGTCAGTTAATTTTGTGAACTGAGGGTGTGGCATTGCTAACAGAGGGTATACTGTATCCAAATCCAGCTCTTTATTGAAAAACTTAACTTTGAAACAACTTTCACCCAGAAATATAAAACTACCAGCCTCCTTACCGCACTTAGTACACATAGCTGACTTCTTTGGGTCCATCTATTCCTGAGTTGAGGCGATATGTTGAGATGTTCTAACAGAACATGTTCTATTTCATATGGATAAGTTACAAGCATATTTCCATATACTTTTCTCCGTAGCTTCATTTATCTCCACCCCGAGGTCTCGAGCCTGCATTTGCTTTACTGGACATTGTAAAGGGCCTCATAGCAGTGTCCTACTATAAACCAATTTCTTCATATTTTCATGATTGCTCAGTTGGTGACATTTCCCAACAAAATTTACACCCAGTTTGATTCTGAATAAAACATTTAACTTGTAGGAACCCAAATAAATGTGTTTGTGTTGTTTATATTTCAATGTTAGTCATTTTATCCCCTTCAAATATGTCTTTCAAAGTTTTAATACCTGCAATCTCCCATAGACAAGACCCATTATCTGCCATCCCTGGAATGAAATTGTGAAAAAAAAAAACCTTTTATAAGTATGAGTTCAGTAAGCATTACGGCTGGGTATCACCAGGTACCTCGCGATACGATACTATCACGATATTTTGCCCACGATAACTATAATATCACAATACAGCGATTCTGCGGTAATCGATGTATTGCAAGAAATGTCATTTACGATACACGATATCTGTGTCACTGAAGAAATTCAGAATTTGACTGCGCTGAATCCATTTCACAGGAATTACAAAACATTATCAATTTCACATGAATGACAGCCAAGTAGCCAATTTTGTTTTTTGTAACGTATGAAAATTCAACTTGCCTATGCTTTAATGCAAAAACAGAGCAGCATAGAACTATAAAGAAATAATGAGATAATATTGAAATTATGAGCATATTTCAAGCTATATAATTTATTCACAATCACAACGTTATTAGAAATACAACAACAAGCAACAATGTAATGTTAGATTAGAATAAATAATCTACCTCAGGAAATAAGAGGGCAGCATAGATCGCAGGCTGCTGCTCCAGAAACCGGGCCAGCATCTCATAAGTGCTGTTCCACCGCACAGCAACATCTGTGATGAGCTTGTGATGTGGCAGTCCAAGCATCCTTTGGTCTCTCTTCAGTGCATCTGCGGCTGTGGTGCTTCTGTGGAAGAACCGAATGTGTTGGTATCCAGTCAGCTCAACAGCAACAGTCATATTAGATGTGTTGTCGGTGACAACCGCTGGATCTTACCCAATAGGCTTCAACTCCACTGTAGCCTTCCATATGACTTCTGCCATGTTCGCACCGGTGTGAGACTTGGACATGCTGAGAACGTAAGACTGCAGTTCCCACTTGTGTATAAAATGAGCAGTGATTGTCACAGAGGACTCTGTGGTCCTGAAAGTCCACGCTTCGCACCAAAGTGCAACTCTCCCAGCTGACTGAAGTGCATTTCACACTTTTGCTTTCGTCTCTGCATACAATGCAGGGATAGCTTTTTCAGTTAAGTATTTTTGACAGGGTATGTCATATCTTGGTTCCAGTGTATGTAGCATTTGGCGGAAACCTTCATTTTCAACTACACTATGTGGTCTAAGATCTTTAAAGAATAAAGCAAGCAATGGACTTTGTAGTACTCGCAGCCCTGGGGGATGCAGAAGGAAGCTTTGCTTTAGATACGGTGTTGATTGAAGGCTGACTTACAGAAACGATCACATTAACGTCGCTAACCGTCCTTTCCTTCATGGCAAGCTCAGGCTGATGACGGACAAGGTGGCTGTGCATGTTCGTTGTGTTGCCTGTATACTTGACCTTCGCGAGACACTTCTTGTAGATTGCGAACTCTTTATCAAGTGTTGTTCTATTGTCATTATAGTATAAGCGGAAGTGGGCCCAGACTTTAGATCTGAAATTTGACGGTACATCTTTAACGCGTTTTTCTCTGCTGTTTGCTAATCCTCCACCTTGCACCATTTTCTTCTTCTTCTTCTTCTTCTTCTTCTTTTAATTTTCTTTCAAAGCATACTCTATTGCAGCACCCACTCTTATTCATGCCAGGCGCCATCATGTGGAGGCGTGACTCTGTAAATCAAAATTGTAGCAGGTTTTCATAAGAGAATCTGTTGAGAACGGCTGTATGTTTCTTGTTCTGGTATATGGCGCCAGTGTATTGATAACGTACCTCAAGACAAAATATCATGATATATCATAGTATCGATATTTTGGTACACCCCGAGTATGCATGTGTTCTTGTTTTCAGTTAATTAGCATAATAATGTAAAGATGTGCTGTACAACAATGTGGTCTGATTATGTTTATTTCATGTACTTTTTTGTTTTGCTTGCGTCTTTGATATCTACACAACAGCAACATCTTATATAAACTGCTAGTTATGGAGTAAGCTCAAGCTGTCAGTTTCATTAGTCTGTGGCCCAACAGGTTAATTAGGTCTTTAAACTAATGTTAGTAAAACCGTTGATATATACACCAGGGGTGTGATTCTTCTGGATAAATCCAGAAATCCGGCTTTTCCAACCTGAAAATGAGGCTCTCGTAAATCATGCAAATGTCTTCAAGTCACTCCGCAAGAAGTCCATTCATTTGTCATGATGGAACTTCATTCAAAGCAGAGCTCCACCAAAGAGGCTGCAATCGTTGTGTAAGGTTATCTGATGTATTCTAAGAATTTTGGACGTGTGGGGCGAACTATTTATTTCTAAGCTGAAGCTGACAACGGAACAAAATAAATGTAAAGAGAGACATAGTGGAGTTCCTATTTTCGTTTTGACAAGTATGATAAATTCTGTAGTGTACCCCTTACATGACCTGGCAAGTGAGATTATTCTAAAATGCATAAGAATAACTCCCCCATCATGGTTAGAAAATACTGCCTCCAGAGCCAGCTGCACAATGAGAAAATGTCGTGTGGTGCTGTCGCCGCGTCATGGTAGGTGCGCCATATGTTTTCCTGCTTTCTTGTCCTCCTCCTTTTGGCCAGTCACACCTATGATACATGGATCAGGCATTATGACCACCTGCCTAATACTGTGAAGGTTCCCCTTGTGCAGCCAAAACAGCTCTGACCTGTCAAGGCATGGACTTAAGACCTCTGAGGGTGTCCTGTGGTGTCTGGCATCAGAGCGTTTATACTGGATCCTCTGGGTCCAGTATGTTGGGGCGTGGGGCCTCCGTGGATCAGACCTGCTCAGTGTGTCTTACAGATGCCATATCAGATTTGGATCTGGGGAAGTGGAGGCCCGGTCAACACCTTAGGCCCTTTAATGTGTTCCTCACAGCTGTTCCTGAGCAGTGTTTGCGGTGTGTCAGGGCACATTGTCCTGGGGAGGGGGAGGGTTCAGTTTGGGTCATCATACTGTAATTTCATACAGGGAATTTCATTTTTTTTCTCTGGTTATAATGCTCTCACACAGCCATCATGAACTCCCCTGCATGGGCTTGGAATTAATATTCGTCTACTATTGTAAAGAACAACTATTTTTATTATTTGTTTCAAGAGAGGAATTATCTAAGTCAGAGTCCTGCACGGGTGAAAAATAATGTACTGTGTCGGACACAGATGCGGATCGGGTCAGACGCCTGGAGAGGCGGGTCAGGTTTTACGATTGCCATTTTCAAGGCGTCACTTATCATCAGTCATTATTAGCGACACAAATAATAAGCATTTATATTTCATATGAGTTCATTCATGCGTGCTTGCGCCCTCCCAGAACTCCCATTCCCCATGCTGGCTTACTTTCATTTAAAAAAATTGCGTCCGTCTAATTTTCCTTCAGGTGCGGGTCGGGCATCGATATAAATTTATAGCGGATCGGCTCGGGTGCGGAATGTAATTTGTGCTACTGTGCTACTACGGTTTAAAGTATGGCGGGTTCGGGCGGGTGTGGGTTTGCAAAATAAGACCCGTGCAGGACTCTGCTCTAAGTGACCATTTTAATCATCTAGCTAATTATCAAGCTAAATATCCAACATGCTAGTTAACATCAAAGACTGCGATGGAAGACGGCGGTAAAATGTTTCCCTTCTCTAACACTGGATTTATTTATGCCAACGGTTTTACATGAAATCGGATTTATTGTGAGTATACAATAACAAACTAGATGCTTCCGATACTCTTCAGACCCACCATCTGTCACCGCGTGTGTGTGTGTGCGAATGGAGGAGCCTCCGAGGGCGTGAAGCGCACTGCTCCAGGTTCGAAAACAGCTTCATTATACATATATATATATATATATATATATATATATATATATATATATAATTTTTATTTTTTTACTAATATAGCACTGAATTAGTGGTTCTGAAGTCATTAAAAGTATTGCAAAAAAAAGAGACAGACTGAAACGTCGGTATGCATATTTTATGCATTAAATTATATTTGATATATTCCTTATTTAGACGGGCCCCACAGTCTCGTCAATGTATGGGAAACACAAAATTTTCAAGGTGTGGCGGCGTTTATTTTGCCGTGGGGGTGCACCACAGTCAATTGCATGTAGGGGGAACCCTGGGTGTACTTGGTCCACAACAGTGTATGGATGGGTGGTGTGTGTCAAGTGGCATTCACATGAATGCCAGCACCCAAGACCCATCCCAACAGAACATTGCATTGTGATGAGATGATCAGTGTTATTTACGTCACCTGTCAGTGGTTTTAATGTTGTGGCTGATCGGTGTATGTGCTGTAATTCATTAAGAACGAATCTTTGTGAAAATAAGATTGATTAATGTAATAGTTGTGTTTACAATCAATGTCATAAAACAAACAAACAACAAAGCGGTCGGAATTTATCGGCGCACACTTCGCCAGTTCCGGAACGACTTCGACAGCGGAATCTGCCAGAGGACCCTCAAATTGGGCACACTCGGTGTGAAAGCGCTGGTGTCACACACAAAATTGTAAAAAACACCAGTTAGCTAGCGAAGTCGTGCCATCACACACTTCTGTACGCCTTTGTCACCAGTTCCCGGTCCAATTTGATCCAGTTCTGCTCAACCTGAACTCTGCACTGCCTCTGCAGCCTGCCTCAAGTGACATTCAAACCATCTTTGGCCCAAGTCCGACGTTGAAAGCGGAGGTGCTTTCGAATTTGAACACCGTGTGTGTATGTGTGTGTGTGCGCGCGCACGCGCACCAGGGTTATCATAATGAACTAAAATTAAATTCCTAGATAAAAACTATACTTCAACTACTTAGATCACTTGTTAAACTAATTAAAACTAAAATGAAATGAAAACACAAACTGAAAAACTAAATTAAGATAAAATCTAATGAAAATTTTAAAACTATAATTTTTCCTTACTTTTTCGTACTTCGTGTAGGTCTTAAATTTAGTTCAAAATGGTCTTAAAAAGGTCTTAAATTTGACTTGTTCAAACCGGCAGAAACCCTGTATGTAGTAGTTTACATCTAAATTACAGATTGTAAAATTAAAATTTCAACTAAACTAATTAAAACGTCACTTCAGAGTCAGTAAAATGTCCAATTTGACAATATTTGTCACTGTGCTGTCATCAAAAAAAAAATTCTAACGACACAGAACATCACAATCAACTATGAGATAACAGTACAAACATCTGTTGTGTGTTTATTGTGTTAAACATTTAAATTGTTTTTGCTGGAGAGAACAACCTCATGAGGCATTTAGAAATGTTTTTCATTTTCAGCCCGTACATGATTGGATTAAAGAGAGGGTGATAAATTGCTATCTGTAAAGTCATTATAAAATCTACAGTCTTTGGAAAATCAAATTCAAGCTGTACCACAATTACATCATATGCACACAAGCAGGAAAAGTTGATCAAAACCAACAAGTGTGGTAAACAGGTCTGAAGAGCTTTTCTCCTGACTGCTGTACTCCTTCGATAGGATATTAGAAGTATCCTGGTGTATGTAAAAAGTATGAAAAGCACAGGGAGAAGTAAAACATTAAGCAAAATGACAATATCATGTATAATTTGTTCTCTTGAGACCACACATTGAAGTTTATAAACTTTATTGTTACAAAAAATTCCCTTTAAAGAAAAGCCACAGCGTTTTTCTTTAGCACTCAATGCAGCTGGCACAGCGACCTGAGAGGCAGGCAGAATATAGGCTAAGACCAAGAAAATACTGACGGTAGTTTTCCTCATTATAGTTGCATATTGTAGAGGTTTACATATAGACACATACCTGTCATAGGCCATGGCTGCCAACAGTAAGAACTCTGAACCACCTAAAGAGTAAAATATATGAAACTGAAAGAGACAGGCTGAATATGATATGATCTGTTTGTCAGATAAAAAGTCGATCAGAAGCTTTGGGTAGATAGCAGTGCTGAAAAGAACAGAGTTGACCAACAAAGCTGCAATGAAAATGTACATAGGCTCATGGAGGTTTTGGTGACTCCAGATAAGATACACAATAGTAGAATTACTGCAGATTATCAGAATATATACTGTGAACATAACCACAAAGTAAAGATATCTGTATTTTTCTACCTCCACAAACCCATCAAGAGTTACATATGTTAGATTTAATTCATCAGCCATTAAGGTTGTCAAAACCAAAATGATTTAAATGAGCAGATTGTATAACTGGCAAATAGGATAAATACCTGATAAAATCACTGTCACTGCATTAACATGTAACCTGAACTGGAAAGTCTTTTTAATTTACAGTTACCCGAACTGAAAACACACTTTGTGCATTCATCTTCAGAACTAACTATGTGAACTGTTCGACTCAGTGGAATGTGTTCTTATCAGATTTCTTCACTCTCCATGGATCTCATTATGTCTTGTAATCAAGAACTGCTACCGTGTAAACAACTGCATCAAACTCTAGAGGCCTGAACTTGTAGACAGGGTTTCACAGGAAAACTCATGTTTCCGGAGACTAAAGGTCAGGGTTGAAAGCCTTTTGCTAACTGGTCAGAAGTTTGGGTGAGGAATTGTTAACATGTTTCAGAAGAGCCAGAGCCAAATGTCGGCATTGTACAGCCTGCTGGGTCGTTCTGGCCCTGTCCATTCTCTGTGCCCCGTGAGGTCGACGACAATCCCACGGCATTTTACTCATTAATGTAAAAAGCATTTAACAAAAGAAACGCTTGTGTTTCCTGAGTATGTTTCCTCTGATTACAGTTGTTTGACATGAATGATGTGTAAAGTCACAGCATAATCTGCTGAGGTGATTGAAGTTGTGTGAGTGGGGATCTTCCATTTTGTTTGTGCAACGCAGTTGATGGAGATACAAACTGGAGTCACCAGCCACTTCTTTTTAAAGAATAGTTGTTAGACACACAACAAAGACATTAGTTCCCGGTTTAAAGTACCAATAGGAATTTGGGATGACCCGATCTGATCTGCGGGGGAACGGCAATTTTGAACGTGGACCCAAGTCCGATTTTTTTTCATGTCAGAGCACAATTTGTGCACGTAAGGTTACTCTGGCAAACCTGTGGATCAAATGTCTGCAGACATAACTTAAAGTAGAAAGTAACAACAGTCCAACGGCGACATGAAACATCTGCAATATGACCGTTTCGTGAGGGGGCAACAAAAGAGCTGCATTTAAGCTCATCTCCGCGGTAGAGGATCAGGGTTTTCTTCGTCATCTGGAGTTTTTGCATCCCTGGTATGCCCTACTATCTCTGCATTACATCACACTGACTCCACTCTTGAGTTACAACGTGCCGTATGCGCAGTAGTTTGGTGGGTCTCATACAGCAGAACATGTTAACAAGACAGTCGAGGAAATGCTAAATGCTGTGAAAGAGACAAGCAATGCGTCCACGTCATTTTATGTGACAATGTAAGGAATCTGTAAAAAGCATGGGATGATTTGAAGGAACCAAGCGTGGGCTGCGTCTCACACACTTCAGCTGGCTGTACATGAGGGTCTGCTCTCACAGTGCAGCGTCACAGACTCACCTGCTAACACAAGGAAGGTGGTCGGCCAATGTTGCAAAAGCATATGCAGGATAAGAAAGAGCCATATGAAAGTATATACTTTGTTTCAACAAAATAAAAAACCTATTAAGGAACAGCTTGGATACAGGTGACATGTTTCTCAATGCAGCTATATTATCTAGATCGGTGGTCCTCAATAGCGGCCCGCCAGCCACCTATTTGTGGCCCCCAAACTATTGTTCCTTCACCATGTTTTTTGGTTGGGTCGGCACGTGTATACTGGGACTTGTCTCCATGCCAACGATACACAGACACCTGGGTCACTCACTGCTGCGCAATTTTTAACTTTCACCTTTGTTTTTAGAGCAGTTCGCATATCTGCCGGCTGTAGATTGCGAAAACGTGTTCCAAGTTCACCTTTAAAAGAAAAGTGGACACTGAAAATCGGCAATTCGAAGAAGAATGGACATTAACCCTCTGGAGTCGACCAAAATCACGTGACCAATTGAAGCTGATGTAGCAGCAAAACGGCGCTTCTGTGAGTCTCGGTTCCGATTTTATGTGTTCGAGCAGCCTTCAAACTGTTTACCAGTTTTTAGATTGTGTTGATAGGCCAAGTATAACCGGATTCATGATATATTATGTCCGCCACGCTTTTTCGCTAACGTTGCCGTCACGTTTGCTGCGCGTTTGGTGCAGGAAGAGACGGTAAAATCGGGCTTTCCTCACGAACGTGTCCGCAAACAGGAAGTGCTGAAAGCAAAAAAACGTGTTCCTATTGGTAGAAAATGTCACCACACCAGCCAATCACAAAATTGGTTGGCAAGTCACGTGATCTGGTTGCTGGGGGACAGGGGGAAGATTTGGGAGTGACGGGGCGTAAAAGTGACAGCATCAGTGCTGCTGACAGAGTCAGTGACAGAGAACGCGAGTTTTGAGAGATGAGAGATTTGTGACATTTAGCGTGTTTGGAGTGCATAGTTAGTGTGTTCTGTGGTGTTTAGTGTAGTGTGTTTAGTGTGTAGTGTAGTGTAATGGAGTCGACGATGAGGAGAAGCTGAATGTGGAGCAGGCAGTGCAGCTCTTCATTCAGCTGAGGAGCCCTGACTCGGAGGCATTGCCTGCATTTAAATGTAAATAGTTACATATATCTTTGTAAATTTCAAAAACTTATGCACACATTTAGTAAACAACAATTTATATTTGCATTATAAGTAATACAAATGTTCGTTAGTCATATTTGTGGTTTTTACAGTAATAAATCTAACTTTTTCTTACTCGGATGTTATGTTTTTTTATGATTTTAGGTCAATTGTGTTAATACAGTATGTCAAAATGAAAAAATAACTGTACAGACACATGTGAGGTTGTGCTGAAAATAATGACACCAAACATGGTAAATGGTAAAATCAAAAATAGTCAAAAACGGCCAATTATACCCCAGAGGGTTAACACATTAATTCTCCCTCCAACCAGCACAAGACCCATGTGCTTGATATGACCGGAGACTATAGCTGTGATGAAGATTTCCAATTTGAAATGGAAATATGAGACGAAGCACATCAATACATGGACCTTTGAGTCAATGAAAACAATCTTTGTGGCCCTTTAAGATTTGTATTTGAGTACCCCTGATCTAGATGAATATTAATAAAGGCTAAGTATCGTATCGAGACTCGGTATCGGCATTTACTAAATATTAACGGAAAAAAAACCTGATCGGGACATCCCGAGTAGGAATAACAAATGTTCACACAGTAAGAGCTTGATAAGAGTTTAAGAGTCTCCAGTAGGGGTGTTGAAATTAATGTACTGACACACCATAACTGATTATAGCCTGCTAATGTAACTTGTATGGCAGTGCGTAAACACGCAGCGGGTCCTCTCCATGCCAATGCTGTGTGTCCTGCATATGGCATATTTGACTTCATCAGGAGTAAAGGGCCAAGTGCTAATGGGGGTGTTTTCAGAGCATACCTGTTTCACAGGTAACAGTGTGTCTTCAGAACACCCCCCTTGTTTTCACTATTTTGGATTAGCCCAACCCACTACAGACAAACAGATTGAAGAACATACTACAAGGCCTAGATCCAGTGGTTTGCTAAGTATTTATTTGTTTTTAACCCGTTTCATTTACAGTCATTCCTCTTCTACCACGTCAAAGACATCAGCAGTGTGGCAGGATTTTAAAAAATAGAACATAGAAAAAAAGTTGAATGCAGAGTTTGCAAACAACAGTTTGTATATCATAGCTCGACTACAAAAATGGCATATCACCTAAAAACGGTAAGCTGATTTGATTGCATTTGGTTGCTCCGTCCGTTTTAAGTATTAGAACGTATCAGAATTGGCATATTTCAAGGTGTACCCTGGCCTTCGCCCATCGAGTAACTGGATTTGGCCCCAGTAACCCCGCAACCCCCTTGAAAAAAGGGGCGATAAAGCGGCCCCGCGACCCTAACGGACAAAGCGGAAAAAACGGAACGGAATGGAACATGGGCTATGATGTTGTGCAGATGCACGTGATGCAAAACGCTGTCAGAGCCGACAGACTCGAGTGTATTTATTAATTCATTCATTTTAATTAATTTCAGTGTAAAATAATAAGGTCAAAAACGATTTAATCTAAAGCAAATACACTACTTGTCATCATGTTTATTTTTAATTAATTAAGCGGAAGGCTACTAAGAGCCCCCCCCGATTAGTCCATTTTTTGTCTAAATTTCACGGCTTTAGTCGACAAAGGATTTCTTTGGTTGATTACAGCCCTAGTAACTTGTTGATTTTCGGGCCGCGCCAATACAAGTCCTACTCCATTTCAACTCTCTCTCTGTTCTACTCTTTCCAGCGGTTCACAGTTACTACAGTAAATGCGGATCATCTGACTGACGTCACCTCATTCATTGTGCAACATGGCTGAGGAAAAAGTGATAAAAAATACACCTAGCATTTTATAAGCGGCCATCCGGACACATTTTGGATTTTATGAAGACACTGAAAAGCATGAAGTGGGCAAGACACATGGTGTGTAAAGTGTGTCACACAAAAATTAAATACCAAGGGGATACCGCTAACTTGAGAAACCACGTTAGCCGCTTTCACCTGGAAAGGCTACCGTCAACGTTAGCGGCTGTCAAACAGACAGCAGACCCGGTCCAGCCAAGAACTGATGTCACGCTGCCAATGGACCTGCATTGTTTTGCATTTTCTGACTTACAGTCAAATACAATTTTTAAGCAACTTTCTTAAAAATAGACTTAGAATATCACCTAATCTTGTTTTCATGAATCCAGTATCGTGTATCCTGTCGTCTTCTCAGCTGAGTGTATTGACACACCCCTAGCTTTAAGCCTTTTGATGTTATGGGTTGTTTAATGTTGAGGTGCGATGGTTGTCCACGAGTTGTCACCAGAGACCAGTTAAGCAATGTACAAATACTGATACAACTAAAAGTGCAAATGTTTCAGCATCAAAATGTACTTTTAAGTACTAATAGTAATGTGTGCTTGTGTGCTTCGGTCAGGCAATGTTGTACTGGTTTGGAATTTTTTTCGTCAGATTTGTTTGGCGGTTAAGGAGCCAACAGTTCTACAGGATGGGTTGTGCCCATGAAATCATCCATGATGTTTTGCTTCTATGGATTCCCTGTCCAGTTTTTTCAAAGACTCTTGCGTAATTTCTTGTTTTAAACAAGTAGCTGTTTGGAGCTATTTCCCATAGAATAAATGCTAAAGAATAAGAGTAAGTGTACAGTATGTTCACTGATTAAATCCATTGCTAAAATTAGACTTAAGGCATGACAACAATTTTTTAGCTGTTGGTGTAATTTTTGTTACCAACTGATAGTGTAGATACTGTAACTAACTTATCAGTTCCAACAACAGCAGGCAGTTAGAGCCGACAACAGGAAGTGACAGCCCTATCATTCACTATGAGATCCATGGAGGGACTGCTGATTCCTGATTTTTCTCAGCTCAGAAGTCATCAA
>CAEMYA010000355.1:564811-582221 GCA_903131615.1 Diplodus sargus
ACATAACCACAAAGTAAAGATATCTGTATTTTTCTACCTCCACAAACCCATCAAGAGTTACATATGTTAGATTTAATTCATCAGCCATTAAGGTTGTCAAAACCAAAATGATTTAAATGAGCAGACTGTATAACTGGCAAATAAGATAAATACTTGATAAAATCACTGTCACTGCATTAACATGTAACCTGAACTGGAAAGTCTTTTTAATTTACAGTTACCCGACCTGAAAACGCACTTTGTGCATTCATCTCCAGAACTAACTACGTGAGTTGTTCGACTCAGTGGAATGTGTTCTTATCAGATTTCTCTCTCCATGGATCTCATTATGTCTTGTAATCAAGAACTGCTACCGTGTAAACAACTTCATCAAACTCTAGAGGCCTGAACTTGTAGACAGGGTTTCACAGGAAAACTCATGTTTCCGGAGACTAAAGGTCAGGGTTGAAAGTCTTTTACTAACTGGTCAGAAGTTTGGGTGAGGAATTGTTAACATGTTTCAGAAGAGCCAGAGCCAAATGTCGGCATTGTACAGCCTGCTGGGTCGTTCAGCCTACAAACTGGAGTCACCAGCCAGAAATGGGTACTAGGCTAAGCAGCAAGAACTTTTTACGAAGGACATGTAAATGTTACAGAGAGTAATAACTATTCTTTCGTAAGTAAGCAATAGATTCTAGCTTGCTTCAAGACTTTCTAAAGAATAGTTTTTACGCACAACAAAGACGTAGTTATTTCCCTGTTTAAAGTACCAGTAGGAATTAGGGATGTCCCGATCAAATACGCACCTAACGTTACTCTGGCAAACCTGTGGAGCAAATGTCTGCAGAGTGGAAATAACTTAAAGTAGAAAGTGAAAGCAGTCCAACGGCGACATGTAACATCTGCAATATGACCGCTTCTTGAGGGGGAACAAAAGAGACGCATGTTATCCTACTCATTTGATATGATAAAATATTACAGAGAAGGTAATTAAATTAATCACTCTGGATAACCAGCTCATCCCTGTGGTAGAGGATCAGGGTTTTCTTTGTCACCTGGAGTTTTTGAATCCCCGGTATGCCCTACCATCTCTGCATTACATCACACTGACTCCACTCTCGAGTTACAACGTGCCGTATGCGCAGTAGTTTGATGGGTCTCATACAGCAGAACATGTTAACAAGACAGTCGAGGAAATGCTAAACGCTGTGAAAGAGACAAGCAATGCGTCCACGTCATTTTATGTGACAATGTAAGGAATCTGTAAAAAGCATGGGATGATATGAAGGAACCAAACGTGGGCTGCGTCTCACACACTTCAGCTGGCTGTACATGAGGGTCTGCTCTCACAGTGCAGCGTCACAGACTCACCTGCTAACACAAGGAAGGTGTTCGGCTAATGTTGTAATAGCATATATATTCACAATAGGACAGAGCCATATGAAAGTATATACTTTGTTTTAATAAAATAATAATAATAATAATTCATTTAATTTATATAGCGCTTTTCAAGGACCCAAAGTCGCTTACAAAGATACACAGATAGCAAACAAAGATACAGTTCCAAAGACACAGATAGCAAACAAAGATAATACAAAAATAGCAGACAAAGATGACAAAAAATAATAAAATATATATAAAAAAAAACAAACCCTATTATGGAACAGCTTGGATACTGGTAAGCATCGGATTGGGACTCGATATCGGTATTTACTAAATAGTAAAGGACTCGGATCAGGATCGGGGTAAAAAAAACCTGATCGGACATCCCTAGTAGGAATATATTAGAAATGTTCACACAATAGGAGATTAATAAGAGTTTAAGAGTCTTCAGTAGGGGTGTCGAAATTAATTGTTTTAATGATGTATCGTGATGCGGACATGGACAACTATGCATCGATGCAGTGACATACCATAATTGATTATAGCCTCCTAACATAACTTGTTGATTTTCGAGCTGCGCAAGTACATGTCCTACTCCGCTTCAACTCTCTCTCTCTGTTCTACTCTTTCCACCGGTTCACAGTAACTACAGTAAATGCGTATCATCTGACAGACGTTATCTCAATCATTGTGCGACATTGTTGAGGAAAAAGTCATTCGCCAAAATTCACCTAGCATTTTAAAAGCGGCCCTCTGGACACATTTCGGATGTTATGAAGACACTTACCAGCGCAAACTGGGCAAGACACACGATGCGTAAAGTGTGTCACACAAAAATGAAATACCACGGGAATACCGCTAACTTGAGAAACCACATCATCCGTTTTCACCTGGAGAGGCTACTGTCAATGTTAGCAGCTGCCAAAGAGACAGTAGACCCGGTCCAGCCAAGAACTGGTGCCATGCTGCCAACTCCGCCACACAACTTGGAGAAAGAGAAGAGAATAACCCAATCTGTGGCAGCTTTTATAGGTAAGTATCTACGGCAGGGGTGTCAAACTCATTTTCATCCCAGGCGACATCAACATTAAGGTTACCCTCAAAGGGCCAGTTGTAACTATAAGACTATCAGTGTACCTACTCCTTAACATATTGTTAAAAATAACTGTCTGTTCAGGCAAGGGTTTTCCTTTGTTTTGCAAGAAAACAGCAATTTCTCCCCTAAGGCTCAACTCCTCAAATCATTTGAGGAGTGCGCTCCTACTCAGCCACCTCACTTCTGTATGGTGGGGCACATCTCAATGCTCTTAGCCCACCTACTTCAAAAACAGCTGGAACTGGTGGTGATTCAGGCCATGTGCCTGAATGAAGTTCACTGTTTTTATGACCGTGGTTGTCAAGTTATCTGGTTTCTTATGCTTCAATATCTGCCCAAACTTGACAAGAGACCTAGGTCACAACAGAGGATGCAGTGGACAACTTATTTCCTTTTCTTCTTTTGTGCATTTATTTAAATGTTCAGGTTTTCAGTTGTCAGTTTCAGATTCAGGTTCTGGTTCAGGTTGATAACCTTCAACTCAAATCATAAAGAAACAAATATACACAACGTTACCAAATTAGTAGGTTGAATCACATTTCATGATTGAAAATAATCACAATTGAATTAATATTCAAGTGAATTACATTAATGATTAACACAAGTACATTCTCAACTCAGTCTGATTAAACCAATCGTGGGCCCACACAATCACAATAAATGGCAGAACAAAATCCATTGACAAATTCATCATAAATGTATATGTAAAAATAAATAGAAAACTTTATTTTAAACAGAGGATTTTAACGCTCTTTTTAATTACCATTTACTAGATCAACCATTAGATTGGGTAATATTTAAATAAATTAAACTTAGTCCAAACAATTGACTGTGCGGCGTCTCACAAAGCCGCACCGCTCATTAATTAACAGGATTATTGTCTCAGCCATTTCAACCTAAATCAGCTTTGCAGGATAAACATAAAAAGAATCATCTCTGCACATACCAACTGCGTCTCTGAAGCTTCCATCGCATTGACTCATTTGTTCAGACATCACCTGGACTCCCAGCCTCTGCAACTAAACTCTTGCAGCATATCCAGAACGCTGCAGCGCGCCTCATTTACAATCTATCCAAATTCTCTGATGTGACCCGCTTCCTCCATGACCACCACTGGCTTCCTGTTGCGGCCCGCGTCCGATTCAAGACGATGGTGCTGGCCTTCAAGGCCGTCAACAGAACTGCACCCGTCTACCTCCAAACACTGGTCAGACCACACGCCTAAGAGAGAGCACTTCATTCTTCTACATCAGCTGGCCGGCTGGTACCGCCATAGCTTAGAACAAACAAAGGTCGCTCAACAAAGTCGTGACTCTTCTCTGTTCTGGAGCCTCAGTGGTGGGACGAACTCCTGACCAATGTCAGGACACCAGAGTTACTCTCCGCCCTCCACAAAAGACTCAAGACTTATTTGTTCAGACTTCATCTCGACCCCGCATAGCATGACTTCCCCCTGCCCCCACTAGTCCAACCAAGCCTGTTTTTCCTCCACACATTGCAGGTGCGCCATCTATAGTTAGCCCCACCAACTTTCCACAAGGTAAATTCATTTTACTCACGGACCTCTCGACTGCATCAAAAATGTTCTCGTCTGTCATCATCCCATGCATGGCAGCTACATCGAAGAGTTCCTCGCTGACAGTGAAGTCTGCCTTCACGGCTCTCATGAAAACAGACAAATTCGCTGTATCTGTGTTGTCAGTGCTCTCATCAACAGCTAATGAAAAAGCCAGGTAACTGTGTGACTCTTCGGCCAGCTGTGTTGTCAGATTGTCTGCCAGTTCCTTAACTTGGTCTGCGATGGTGTTACTTGACAAACTGATGTTGCTAAAAGTCTGTATCTGGTCGGGGCACACCTGCTCAAATACCTGCTTCAAAAATGTGCCATGTTGGAGGCAGCAGCTTAAAACTAAGCTCTGTCAGTCCAACTGGTCGCACTTTCTTTTACAGTACGTTAATAAGACGTAATGGGCTGTACTTTGTATCAAATTACACAAAACAATACGCTAACAAGATGAAACAAGTCGTACTATGTATCAAATTAGACAAAACAAGACACTAATTAGACATAACAAGCTTTACTTTGTATCAAATTAGACAAAACAATAAGCTAATAAGACGTAACAAGCTTTACTTTGTATCAAATTAGACAAAACAAGATGCTAATAAGACGTAACAAGCCGTACTTTGTGTCAATTTAGACAACTAGAAATAATGTAATCTTAATTAGACAATAAACAAGAAAATTATACCGTAATTAGACACCTGATAGCCTACCCAAATTATGCTGAAATCCGAAACTGCATATACAGTCTTATTACTTAAAGTATAGGCTACTATACTTAGACACCATCCATCCATCCATTGTCGTCCGCTTATCCGGGGCTGGGTCGCGGGGGTAGTTGCCTGAGCAGGGACACCCAGACTTCCCTCTCCCCGGACACTGCCTCCAGCTCTTCCGGGAGGATCCCAAGGCGTTCCCAGGCCAGCTGGGTGACATAGTCACACCAGCGTGTCCTGGGTCTTCCTCGGGGTCTCCTCCAGGCGGGACATGTCAGGAACACCTCCCGAGGGAGGCGTCCCGGGGGCATCCGAAACAGATGCCCGAGCCACCTCAGCTGGCTCCTCTCCATGTGGAGGAGCAGCGGCTCTACTCCGAGCTCCTCCCGGGTGACAGAGCTCCTCACCCTATCTCTAAGGAGCGCCCCGCCACCCTGCGGAGGAAACTCATTTCGGCCGCTTGTATCCGGGATCTTATTCTTTCGGTCATGACCCAAAGTTCATGGCCATAGGTGAGGGTCGGAACGTAGATTTAATGGTAAATCGAGAGCTTCGCCTTTTGGCTCAGCTCTCTCTTCACCACGACAGACCGATACAACGACCGCATTACTGCGGCCGCTGCACCGATCCGCCTGTCAATCTCACGCTCCATCCTTCCCTCACTCGTGAATAAGACCCCAAGATACTTAAACTCCTCCACTTGAGGCAGGAACTCTCCTCCCACCTGGAGGGAGCAAGCCACCCTTTTCCGGTTACTTAGACACTATTATACCAAATTATACTGTAATTACAAACCATACCGGAGATCCTAATACACTATTAGACACCATTTTACAAGATCTTAATCTAATTAGAAATCACACACAAATTCATAGATAGAAGATACAACCCCCTTATTCAACGAATACTTGATGGAGGAAATAATCAGCATAAATTAGCACTTTTCGCAGACGATATAATAATATTTTAGGAAAATCCTATAACCTCTATCCGTGCTCTTCTACATAATCTTAATGAGTACAGTAAAGTGTCAGGGTATAAGGTTAATACGAACAAATCTGAAGCCATGATGATTGTTGGGGACTGGCCCTCCCAGTTAGATGACCTGGTTTCTTTTAGTAGATCCAATCAGGGATTCAGATATCTTGGTGTTTTTATTACACCTACAACCACACAACTATTCGCCTCTAATTGCAATAAGCTGATCAGGGAAATTAAAAAGGACTTGAATAGATGGGATGTGCTCCCCTTGTCACTCTTTGGCAGAATAGAGTCTGTGAGAATGAATGTTCTACCAAGACTACTATTCTTGTTTCAGTCCCTCCCTATCTTAGTACCACAATCCATATTTAAGTTATTAGAAAAATTCATATCAAAATGTATTTGGCAAAATAAAAGACCAAGAATATAAATAAATCCACTCCTGGATGGACACATATTCCAATCTTTCTAACAACTTAGAGATAAGTTTGCCTTGCCATCAAGTGATCTATACAATTATTTTCAAATCAGACATTATGTTACGAAAAATACAGACTGGGAACATTTACGAAATGAACCTATGAATATAGAAAGCCATTTTATACATCTGTTTGAACACGGTTCCTTAACAAAAAAACAAGTATCTCACATGTACAATAGATTAAGGCTAGATATGTCAGATAATACACTACACATCAAACAACAATGGGAACTGGAGCTAAATGCAATAATAGAGGATGGCTCTTGGGAAAACATATGTTCCAGATGCCATGGGGGGGAGTTATATATTACATGTTTTGTTGATGATTGCAAGAAAAAAGATTACTATTAACTGGATGAAACCTAACCCCCCCATGGTCGCTGAATGGTTACAGAAAGTAAAGCATGTTTATGATGGAATATATGACTGCCCAGTTACACCTAAAAGTACCCATTTTTATGAGAAGATGGACTCTAGTTATTGACTATCTTGCTTAAGACTCTTATACCTCAATTGGGGCTGCAGCTATCGAATATTTTTAGAATCGAGTATTCTACCGATTATCCCATCGATTAATCGAGTAATCTGATAAAAAATAATTTTGCATTATTAAACAATATTACCAAATAATCTATAGCGAAAATGACAGGCCTGTTAAATAGACCAAGCTATTGGCTTTTATTCCTGAAAAAAACATACAGGTATTCATTCCAACTATTCCTAACAATTCCTAAGTTTGAGACAGACGAGATGAGTGTGTGTGTGGGTGTGTGGGTGTGTGTGGGTGTGGGTGTGGGTGTGCGTTATCAATGTTTACGTTAGCTTGAGTCGGCGACGCTTGGTGAGCGGGTGTTAACAACTGGATGCTTTCGGTTCAGATGTTGAATCATTGTTGACGTGCTGTTGTGGTACGCCAGTTCTGCTTTGCAGTAGACACACTGCACTTTGTTATCTGCTTTTTTACGTGTCTAATGATCCCAAACTTCGGACATTCTCTGACTTTTGCAGACGGCTTCTTGGCTCTCCGCCATCGCGCTAACTCAATTCTGAATGTAGCTGTGTGTGTCTGCAATAACAGTCCGTGTGGAAACATGGTCCCTGAGCTAAGCAGGCCACATAACGTGGGTGATAGGAATTAAACGAAGCCTCGAGGCAGAGATTTTGCCTCGATCCTTTTTTGTAATTGAATTATTCGAGTTACTCGAGTAATTGTTGCAGCCCTAACCTCAATAGCTAAATTCTATTTTAAATAACTACTGTAATTACCACCATTTGACTTATTTTTGCTAGAAAAGTATGTGTGTGCTCTATCTTTATACAATGATATCTATGCGCGACAGATGAGACCCAATCTCAAGATGATTTTCTGTTTTTCTTTGTGATGTTAATTGCTTGTTAATGTGCATAAAAGGCAATAAAGTTAAAAAACATTTTTTTAAATGCGCCTGCCGAAAAGCACTTGGACGCTCGGGCGATTTTTTTAGCCACAATAAAGCTAGCTTTCACTGCTACATCACTTTTAGTGGTAGGTTTGGTGAACAAATTCTGTTGCAATGCAGTCTGCCTTTTAATTCTTAAACAATTTTCTGTTTTTCTTGGAGGCTTAATTTGGCATACTTATCTCCGTGTTTGGTGTCAAAATGCTGATGTAAATTGTCCTCCATCACCGACACTGCCTCGTTACAAAGAAGACATTCTAGTCTTTCTCCTTGAAGCACAAACATGTATTCGTTTTCCCATCTTTCATTAAATTGCCTTCCCTCTGCATTGATTTTTCTCTTCTTGGACATGTTGGGATTATTTGTATGTCTTCTCCATCAGTTGTTAGAAATCCGCTTTCTTCAACGCTTATATGGAAACACTGCAAACTAGCGGCAGGACACAGTCTTTTCGTGGGTCACACAATGCATGTCGGGTCATTGAGTCGTCGATATGCATTGTGAGAGATGTAGTTTAAAGCCACTGTACGCTGTAAAGCAGTGTAGACTTTTATTTTAGACAATTATATAGCTTTAAGGCTCCCACGGGCCTTGAGTTTGACACATGTGATCTACCACATTATTCTGTTGTTGACAACACCGGGTTTCGTCACATGTTGAAGACACTGGAGCTGAGATATATACTCCCGTCACGCAGCGACTGAACAGAAAAGGTTACACCTGCACGTTACCACGAAACCAAAGCACAGGTAATTTCACAATGACCCAAGCTTGCCGAGTATATTTGTTCACACAGGTAGGCTCAGCCAATTGAGGCAATTGTAAAAATTTAAATCAGTATAACATATTTCTTTTTTTTTTTTCTTTTTTTTTTCTTTTCTTTATTATAGTTATCCTCACAGAATGCATTACACAGCTGGTGTTGTTTTCCTGGTTCACAGTTACTGTCAAGAAAGAAAGAAAAAAAAAAGGGGGGGGGGGACTCAGTATATCAAAAAAATAGCTGTTGCAGTATTATGTTACAGTATTATAAATGTGTAATACTAAAAGAAATTGCTGAGAACAAAACCAGCATATATTTGTATATTTATAAGAGAAACACGGATAACTAGAGACAGACTGAAGGTAGGATAACCAAAAGAACCATAATGAATCAAAACGGGATGTATGGACTTGTTACGATTGGCTGCATTCACTTGTAGGGTGATCACACAACCACATTTTCTGAGTTCTGATATATGCTTATAAGACATTAGACCAGGCGAACCTTCAAACCCTTCTATCAAATTATTCTATTGTGGGGGAGTCAGGATGCAGCCAGTGTCGTGTGATGGTTTTCTTGCCAGCAGTGATCAGAGCGCCAAATAGGTATTTGTTGAGATGTCCTGCGAGAAAATTGATTTCTCCCAATATAAAAGTTTTGAAATTATATGGTATTTTCACATGGAATATGTTTTCTAATATTTTGTGCATCTCTAACCACAAATTTAAAATTGCTGGGCATTCCCAAAATTTATGCAAGTGGTTTGCATCCCGGCTCCCACACATCCTCCAGCACTGTTGATCTTCTCCCAAAAAGTGAGATTTCTGTTTAGTGGGTTACAAAGAATCTGATTAAGCATTTCCATGCAAATTCTCTCCATGTATGCGAATTGGTGCATTTCCACTGAAACTCACAACAACTGTACCATTCCTCCTTGGGGATTCTGAAATTACCTTCCTTCTCCCAGCTATCTTTAATGTAGTCCGTGGAGTAGGTTTTTTTGAACATGAAGCCCTTATATAATCTAGATATCGTACCTTTGGCTCGCTCTGATGAATAAGCACGTAATATCTCTTTCAGTATTGGGTCTTCTGGATCCACTGAATAGTTACTAATAACCTTGTTGAAGTAATTACGTAGTTGCAAATACCTGTAGAAGTCTTGACTTTCTAAAAAATGATCTCTTTTCAAAGTCTGAAAACTTTTGAGTTGTCCCGTATCCATTATTGAATGCAGAGTTGTTATTCCCTTAGTTATCCAGCTTTTAAATCTAAGGTCCAGTTGGTTCGGTTTAAAGTCAGGGTCGTAGGCGCACCATCTAATTATTCCTAATTTGTCATGCAATTTATATGCGTCTTTAATTGAGTTCCAGGTTTTAATTTGGAATTTTGTCCATGGATTCTGCAACTTGTTTACAATTTTTTCCAGATCCTTATTACCCAGTACTTTCAGAAGTGGAGGATCCTTAATGAGCGATAACTCGATGTCTTTCCACCTGGCATGGTAGTCTCGGCTACACAGGTTAATCAGTGGTCTTACTTGAGCTGAGAAAAAGTAATCCTTTAAATTTGGTACAGCCACACCTCCTCTGTCTTTCGATAATTGTAATGTTTTAAACCTTACCCTGGGTTTCTTTCCCTGCCATATGAACCTGGAAATAATGTTGTCCCACTCAGAGAATTGTTTTGTGGGTATTTCCACTGGGAGAGCCTGGAACAAAAAGAGAAGTCTCGGGAGTATATTCATTTTTATGGTCTGCACCCTTTGAGTAAAGCTCATGAAAGGATTGGAGTTCCATCTTTGTATATCCAATTTCATACTGGTGAGGAGGGGATCATAGTTGATCTTTGCCAATGTAGAAATGTCTTTAGGGAATAGTACACCTAGATATTTCATTGCGTCCTGGTCCCATTTCAAATGATATCTATCCAGAAGTTGTTTAGATGGAGTATAATTTTGAGTTAGGATTTGGGTTTTCTGAATATTTAGTTTATATCCTGCGTATTTACCAAAACTATCCAGAAGTTTGAATAATTCAGGGAATGAGTAAGCGGGGTCCTTGAGGTATATTAATACATCGTCTGCATATAATGCAATTTTGTGTTGTTCCCCGTTTATAGTAATTCCTTTAATATTGTCAGATTGCCTAATCCATTGAGCGAGCAGTTCGATATAAAGTGCAAAAAGGAGTGGTGATAATCCGCAACCTTGTCTAGTGCCCCGTTCTAGTTTTATAGTGTCTGATAGGTATCCGTTTATTTTAATGCGGGCAGTTGGATTATTGTATAGAGTACTGATTCCTTTAATAAAATCTTTATGAAACCCAAACCTCTCAAGAGTCTTATATAAGAACTTCCACCTCACTGAATCAAAGGCCTTCTTTGCGTCAAGGCTCACCATAAGGCCTGTAACTTGTGTTTTTGTATATGGCTCAGGATATGTAACGAACGTCTAATATTATCGTGAGTTTGTCTCTGGGAAATGAAACCTGTTTGGTCTGTGTGTGTAAGGTGGGGAAGGACCTCCTCAACTCTCTTGGCAAGAATTGATGTATACAGTTTGTAGTCTGTATTCAGGACAGAGATTGGTCTATATGATCCACAGTCCAGTCTGTCTTTTCCCTCCTTCGGTATGACCGAGATTGTAGCTTCTCTCCAAGTTGGCGGGGTTTTTCCTTCTTTTAACGCTGTATTAAATATATTAAGGAGGTTTGGTATTAACTCGATCCTAAAGGTCTTGTACCATTCAGGAGAGAACCCATCTGGCCCTGGCGATTTATTTGTTTTTAACCTTGAAATTGCACTGTTCAGCTCCTCCTTTGTTATTTCAGCTGTCAATTTTCTGTTTTCATCTTCTGATAGGGTGGGTAAATTAAGGGATGTAAGTAACTGCTGAATCCGTTGTTCATCTAATAATTGTGGCTGGGAGTATAGTTGTCTATAGTAATTTTGGAATGCCATTTGTATTTCATATTGCTTAAATAGCAAAGCTTTGGAGTGTGGGTCCCTAATTTTATAGATTGTGTTATCTGATTGTTGTTTTTGCAATTTCCTTGCCAGTAGCTTAGCAAATTTTGGACCAGATTCATAATACTTTTGTTTTGTATAAATCATCTTTTTTTGTATTTCTTGTGAGTATAGGGCATTAATTTCATTCCTAATTTCTTTTCATTTTGAGGTGAGGTTTAGGTTTGATCCCTTCTTGTGTTTTGTCTCGATATCTTTTAATTCTTTATTCAGTTCTGATAATCTTAGTTGTCTTTGTTTCTTTTGGTAAGCACACAAGGATATAATTTTCCCTCTGATAACGGCTTTTAGTGCATCCCATACAATTTCTGGGCCAACTTCCCCATTATTGTTTTCTTCCATGTAATATTTGATTTCTTCTTTGATTTTTGTTTTGAATTGTTCATTACTAAGAGCACTTGAATTTAACCTCCATAGTGTATTTCCAGGATTATTATTTATTTGCAGCATCATTGAGAGAGGTGCGTGATTTTTTTAAATTTAACTCTATGGGATATTGGGATAGCTACCCCTCTCTTATGGCCTAATTTACAAGATGAGTAGTACACCTGAGAAAAACCCATCCTTTTCAGCTTTTCATGTTCTACGGAATTAAGGTGTGTTTCCTGTAAGAGCATAATATGTGCATTCTCCTTTTTCATTTTACTCAATATCTTGCTTCTCTTAATTGGGTTTAAGACTCCATTTATATTAAATGAAACAATTTTAATATTATGGTTAGCCATAGTCTTATATTTGTGTTGCATATGGCTGAGCTCTCCCCACACCATGACTAGCTTTTAGAATATCATACTTCCCAAAAACTCCCGTGAACTTCGAGAGATGAACATAGCACAATGAGAACAATAACACAAAACTTAACCGAACATCCTTAGAGTTTCTCGCTTCCAATGTGGAGGCTCTTTCTGCATGAGCCTCTGAGGGGCTCAAGATGTCAGGGCACCCATAAAGGGATGTCCCACTCTTTGTAAAGAGTAGGGCCCTTTGAGATGACTGCATAGCTCTTACAGTCATAGCTGAAGAATTTCTGTGTCCCGACCGTATTACATAGTTGTTTTTTTTAAAGTAGGAATGTTCAGACTTCAAATTAAGTGAGAGAGAAACCATATCAGTCTTCAGACATCAAGGCAATTAAAATCAGCCTAAGCCTTAGAGTCTTTAGATCTCGAATGGAATTAAATTGGACAAGTCGGACCATAAACATAATAAGATAAAGTGTAGAGTGTAAACCGGGACAGACTTATCTGCATCCTTTACTCAGTCAGGTGATTGTTTGTCCCTCACTCCGGAGGAGAGTTCCGTCTGAACTCTTAGAGTTTCTCCTTGAAAGACGTCTGGGAGGCTTTTTTCTTCTGTGACGCTTTTTTCTTCTGTGAGGCTCTATCCGTGGTGTTCATGGCTCCAACCCGGGGTCGTCCTGCCACTTGCCATGCAGATAGGAGTTCAGTCTCTCGTTGATCCGGGCTGTCTTGAGCAGGTATGATGGTAACGGGAAATCCACGTGAAACCATGTCCTCCGTCGCCTCAGTAGCACTCTGGTACAGGCGGGTGCCGTCGTTGTAAAAGACCCGCAGTCTCGCTGGGTAGAGAGCCTGGAACTTAATTTTCCTTTCTTTTAAAATTTTTTTGGCTTCCGCGTATTCCACACGTCTCTAATGGATCGCTGATGGGTAGTCGTGGTCTACATAGAAGCGGATGTTGTTGTAGAAAACCTCTCTTTTTTGCCAGGCTTTCCGGATCACCTCTTCTTTTACTCTGTAACTCGCAAACGTGGCAATGATAGACTGAGGCTTTATCTGGGAGTCGGTGGGTTTAGGAATCGGGGCCCTGTGTGCTCTCTCAATTTTGAGCTCTGTGTCTGGTGGAAAACCCAGCGACTCTTTCAATAAGTTTTCCAGAAAGGAAGGGACGTTGTCCCCCTCCGCATCTTCGGGAATGCCGTATATTCGAATGTTGTCTCTGCGAGCCCGTCCCTCTTGGTCTATCAGTTTAGCCTCCATGTTAGCTTGGCGCTGTGAGAGCCGTTTCACAAGCGTTGACATCGCCTGTAATGCCGTTTCTGCTTCGTCGATTCTGGTCTCAGCTTCCACCAGTCTGTCGTTCGTCTTGTGTAGTTTTTGTTTAATTTCTGCGAGTTGGTGTTTATTATCTCGCCTGAAGTCTCGTAGTTCGTTCAGTATGCCCCGTAAGCTAGCATCGTCTTCCCCGTCTTCGCTCATCCCGCATGTCGGGGAGCTACTACGGCTATCGAGTTTTTGTGGCATACAATCACCAGTATTTCCTGTCGTGGTCATACTTTTCCCACTTCTTGTGCTAACCCTGTTCATCATCGCGTTTATAACACACTCACGTTTAAGTTATCTCAGGGGTTATCAGGGTTAATTCGTGAAACCGTCGGGGAGCACAAAAATCAAGCTGCCATCTTCGTTGCGACCCAGAAGCTCCCAGTATAACATATTTCATATGTCAATTAACATATTTGGTAAAAAGTAAACAACGCTACATAAACTCGTGGTTCTAGTTTTTGTGATGTTTGTGCTTTTGTATATATATCTGACTGCCTGTATCCTTTGATGAAAACATGTGCAGCAATCGTGATGCATCGTAGAATCTAATTGAATCGTTGACTGGATAATCGTAATTGAATCCAATTGTGAGACCAGTGAAGATTCACACCCCTAGTCTCCAGTTGGTTAGAACTGAGGAACCCTCTTGGATGAGATGTGAAACGTCATTAAGAAACTGAAACAAGTGCAATTGCAGATGTTACAGTACCTAGATTTAACATGACCTGGATGACTGAGAATCTTCATCAACAGTAAGAGCTTATGGTTTTTCGTAGGGGTGTGACGTGATTTCATGTCACAAGATCTTGCATCAATAAAGTGTAACAATATGTCTTGTCGAGGTGAAAGTCTTGCAATATCAGTACATAACAGAAGGAGCAGCAGCCAGCATGCCAGATAAGTTGAACTAGCATAGGGTATATTTTGGGTACCTGGTGGAAACATTAAAGGGATATTCCGGTGTAAATTTAATCCATGGTCCAACACACTGTGACACCGAGTAAGACCCCCCTCGAGAGATCAAGTTAGCAGACCGCTAGTTTACGTAGTTTAGCAATCTCAGAAATGACCGCACGATAACAATTCATTGCAGTATATGTGACAGGGTCAGTTTTTGTGGGTTGCATGTTTTATTACCTTGTTCATTTTGATTGTGATTTAATGTTTTTTATCGAATGTTGTGTTATTTTGTTTTTACAGTTTACAAGCCACAGGTGATAGCGAGCACAAGTGACCGTTTTTATTTTGAGACATGGGTTGTGAAGAGACGGACAGAGAGGAGAGGACGCCAGGACAGTGTGCGCCATGATACCGAGGACGTCAACGCCAAGACCGCAGACGCTGGGAATGGTTAATGCCGGGAATGCCAGAGGGCAGCGGGCACCAGGGACGCCGTATTTTATGGACAATTACGGACTGTTCAGGCATTGGCCGAACAGTGGTTTTCCTTTCTATTTTTAGTATAGTTTTAAGTGGTACCATCTCTTTTTATTGTAATAAATCCTTTTAAATGAATGTTATTCTCCTGATGGTCTTTAACTCTGCTCCCCCCAATTTAGAAGAACCTGTGTGTTAATAGGAGTCCTAAGCTCCGTATTAATCCTAGGTGGCATTGTCAGTTTTTTAATATAGATAATTTTATTGATTTTAAACAGGCCCTGAATTAGAGGTTGGGCACCGGCCACATATACACCTCCAACAAGAAACCGCCATCAAAAAGCCACAAATAATGCTCAGAACAGCACCAAACTTCAGCAACAGTACAAATAGGGTCTCAGCACATAGTTCGGGGAATCAAACCTCCGCTAGCTTAGCCGGATTGCTGTTGTAGAGTGAACACAACTCACCACTCTCCTGCCACAGCTTCCTGTTGTGGGGAAGTCCCTACGCGACGATTACTGAGCTAGCTGCTCCTGTCTCTCTCTGTATAAAAGCAACTAACATCCGTGATTGAAAAAAAAATGCACTCAGGGTTCATTTCAGGTGTCCCTCGGTCCATGTCTTACATTACACACAAACGTAACACCTCAGTCTACATATAATTCCTTGTCATAGCTATATTGGTGCACATAAAATTTTACCTGTGGATTATCATTGGGCTGTCAGATGGACTCCGCTCAGGGAATGAGGACAAATCATGTCATAATAAAATGCAATAACATTTGCTAACATTACATGGGCATGACAGGATGCACGATGTAAAATAACTTTCAGGATTTGCACTTTCAGCAAAATGCATTTAATTGCCTAAATTTACAATATTTATAACATAATCACACACTTACACTCTCTGGCAGGCACGTAATACCCGTGGCCGTGACGGTGGCACCTGCTGTCGGCGGGACGGAAGTATGCAAGACTCGAGAGCGAGCGGGAAAACCACCGAAGCTAAATGCGCTCAATTTATTTATACCGCTTCACCAGCAGGGTCGGGTTTATGCTAGTGATGGCTCCGTTACGTAACGCTGCTATGATTTCTGACCCGCCCATTAAATCCTAAACACAATGGTTGAATGGCTTTTTACATGTTTTAAGGTGTGTGCCTGTTTGCTTCGGTCAGGCAATGTTGTACTGGTTTGGATTTTTTTTTCATCAGATTTATTTAGCTGCTAAGAAGGGCTGGGCGATTACTTGAATTTCAATTTTGATTTTGGCTTCTCTCGATCATGAAAACAAGATAATCGTAATTAAATGATCATTCTGCCGCACGCCGTGTCTTGTGTGGTAAATGCAGCGAACCCTTCCATCTCCACCTGTGCACTCCGCTCTGCCCCGATCCCGCTTGAAAATGTTCGCGTTCAGCCACACTGGTGCGTATTGCCAGTGCGTACACTTCGGTTTCGAACAGTCTGACTCAGAGCAAACAAAGATATTGTGCAAGATGTGTCACGCGACTGTGTCTGCACCTCAAGGGAACACAACCAATTTATTTAACCATTTAAAATCCTCACACAGAGTAATACATGACCAAGCAGTGAAGGAACAAAAAACTCAAAAAGCTCCTCGACTCCTGCCACCGCCACACAGTCCTCAATTAAGGCACTTTACAATGCCACCACATATCCACCCAACTCCCACAGGCATAAAGAAATAACGGATGCCGTCACATACGTGATTACCAAAGACATGTGAAAGACATGTGATCTACCAACACCATTAGCGACCCGGGGTTCAATAAACTGATTAACACATTGGACAAGCGGTATGTGTTACCATCAATTCACCATTTCAGCAGAATTGCGCTGCCTGCCCTTTATGACGAATGTCGCGGAAAAGTTGCAAGAGAAGTGTCAACAGCATTATATTTTGCCACCACAACGGACCTATGGTCGAGCCGCACCGGGATAGTGTTTACTTTTAATTTTTACATATTATTTAATTAATTTTATTGATATATTTTTCTGTTATTTATTTGCATTTTTCTTGTTTTTCAGTTCAAATTTATCGTGTCAAAAGAAATACCGGTTCAAAGTTCAGTAAGTGCTTGTTCTCAAATCAATGAATAATCGTCTTTAATAATCATGATTACAATATCAATCAAAATAATTGTGATTATGATTTTTGCCATAATCGAGCAGCCCTACTGTTAAGGAGTCAACAGTTCAACAGGATGGGTTGTGTTCATGAAATCATCCATGATGTTTTGCTTCTATGGATTCCCTGTTCAGTTTTTTCAAAGACTCTTGCGTAATTTCATGTTCTAAATAAGATGCTGTTTGGAGCTATTTCCCATAAAATAGTAGTAGTAGAGTATGTTAATTAAATCCAGTGTTAAAATTAGAGTTAAGGCAACTGATAGTGTAGATACTGTAACTTACTTATCAGTTCCAACAACAGCAGGCAGTTAGAGCCGACAACAGGAAGTGACAGCCCTATCATTCACTATGAGATCCATGGAGGGACTGCTGATTCCTGA
>CAEMYA010000355.1:595973-606067 GCA_903131615.1 Diplodus sargus
AAACCAATGTCTTTATTCAAGACTTAACATTTAACAGACTTTTTTAAAATTACATTTAACATTTGAACTTGTTCAGTCAAGCTGAGAAAAAGTGCAGAGTGGCACACAAACAAAAATAAAATAAATGATGTAGCAGAACTTTCAATAAATAAACAAATCTAAATAAACAACATGCTGTCAGTCAATCCGGAGCCGTGTTTCGCCAATTCTCCGCCGATGGTGATTCACACAGAGCGAAGCCTCTCCGCCTTCACGTGAGTAATTCACACAGAAAGTCGGCGCTGCGGCTCCCAAAGAGGATTGACGGTGCACGTCATGTTGATGACGTCGGTGTTCCCCTTGTCTATCTAAACCTGCGGACAGTTTATAATCATATGGATGCTGTTATAATGTGTAGTGATTAAGATCCTGACCCACCAAACATCCTGGAAAGTGACAGAGTGAAGTTTTTCGCGCTAAATGACATAATTATACATAATCACCATCAGTAAACTGGATGCTGTCTGACTCACTCACTCGCGGGGACGGAGGCTGTTTTCTGGGGGAAAGTTCCCTGAAGTCTCCGTCGGGAGAGCTGACGGTCGCGGTGATTAATTTTCGTCACAAACACTCGGTGAGTTAAAGTTGTTTGCCGGTGACAAATGCTGTTTTTTGAGCAGAAATGTGAGGAAGAGTTGGGAGGATAGACAGGAGGACAGACGCTTCTCCACGTACAGCTGCAGTATTTGTTTTCCTCATGTAAGTTGCCAAAGACAGTTACAGTTACTACGTTACTTTTGATCGGTCCTGTAACGTTGCTTTGTGGGACATTTCTCTGTATTTAGTTGGGTGAAGGACCTGTGCAGTTATCAGACTGTCAGATACGATACGATAGAACCCCCGATAGAAATTAGGTGCTAATTGGTGTTTGTTGAGCAGAGGTTCCACTTCTGTATGGAGTACCTCAATCATAAGCCTCTCTAATGAATTGAAAACATTTGAAATAATGGCCACTGGCCAGTAGTCATTGTCCTCCTGGGGACATGCCTTTTTGGGTACTGGAATAATGATTGATTTTTTCCAGAGATTTGGTACCGTGTGCATGTCTATAGACAGCTGAAATAGTTTATGCCATACTGGAGAGAGTTCTTCAGCAAAAGTTTTAAGAAGGAAGGCTGACAGATTGTCCGGGCCTGTTGCTTTGTTAGTCTGTATGCTTTTAAACACCTTTGTTACAGTGTGTGGTTCTAACACAATTCTGTCCCGGTTCATATTACAAATGACATTATCTAACACTGCCGCACATTCATTAACATTGTCTGTATTAAAATGCATATAAAAATCATTCAGTTCGTTTGCCCTTGCCTCTTCGTTCTGGGCAAGCAGGGGCTTCCTTTTTGGGTCCATGTTGGTCATTTGTCTGATAGAGTCCCACAGTTCCTATGTGTTGGATTCTAACAGATTTTGTTCTGCCCGTTCCCTGTGTTGCTGCCGAGCTGCCTTCATTTGTACATTGAGATCTTTTTGTGCAGCCCGGACTCCTGCTTTATCACCAGATTTAAAGGCTGCTCTCTTTCTGTTGATGCATTCCTTAATGCTTTGCGTAATGTATGGTTTGTTGTTAGGGTATCGTTTGACAGTTTTCAGGGGTATAACAGAATCTATACAGAAAGATATGTATGCAGTGATTGATTCCGTGATACTGTCTATGTCTTCATCCTCAAAAAAGATGTCCCAGTCTGTGGAAAGAAAGCATCCGTTCAGCTCCTCCATTTTGTCACTGGAACATACCTTCACAGACTGAGTCACTGGTTTACTGGACTTGAAAACTGACCTATATGTGGGGAGCAACTGGATTGCATTGTGATCAGAGTTACTCAGGGGAAGTCTGGCTCTGGCTGTGTAGGCATCATTGATATTGCCATAGCATTTATCAAGAATGTTGTTATTTCTCGCGCTACATTTAAAATATTGATGAAATCCAGGCAATGATTTGTTAAGGCTGCAGTGGTTAAAATCTCCAAGTATAAACATGGGGGCGTCAGGTTTAGTCTGGAGATGGCGATGGACACAGTCAGTGATTGCATTAGCCGCTCTGTCGGCGTTCCCACTCGGCGGAATACACACAACACATACAAATAAGTTAGTAAATTCCCTTGGGAGGTAATGTGGCCGCAGGGAAACACACAACAGTTGTCTCTTGTGTCTCTTACTGCAAAGTTACGACACCAACTATCCTTGATGTACATACACACCCCTCCCCCCGTGTCTTGCCTGAGTTTGCGTCTCTATCCAGACGAATATGTGAAAAACCTTTAATCTGAATGTAGTTATCCATCACATCTTCGCCAAACCACGTTTCCGTAAAAGCCATTAGGCCGGACTCACGATATTCGTAACAGGCTCCCACCTGTTGACGCAAATCGCCCAGCTTATTTTTCAGAGAACGGGGGTTGCAGAGAAGCATAGGTGGTAGCGGTAGCTTGGTAGCTCCTCGGATACGATGTCCAATGCTGCCTCTCCTCCCCCGTTTCCTGGCTTTCCAGCCCTGCTGGGTGCCCAGGCCAGGGTGTCGTCGTAGCTCCCCCGGCACCTCATGCAGCAGGTCAAGTGACGGTAGCACTCCACTGTCCCGCAGTCCCAGCAGCTCTGCCCAGCTGTGCTTCAGCAAGCCGCCGTTGATGGACTTATCAGCATAACACCGAACGACTTGGCCGGATAGAATTAGCCATGTCAACCCTAGTTGCTCTGTTCTCCTCCAGTTCCCTTTACACAAGCGCAACTTATAGTTCCCATCACGAGGCATGTCCAGCGAATTTGCACACTTGGTCCACATGTGAAAAACATAACACAAAGACTCAAAGGGACGCCATAACAAACGAGATGCAGCAAGAGCCCTCCTCCATGTCGCCAGCAGAGCAGTGCCATTTAGTTCATCTCGTGAAATCGACAATGACTAGTTTGAGTCACTGCTGAGGTTTTATGAGACTTCGTCAGCCTCAGTGGATCTCATTAACTCCCCCACCCAGAGGGAACACTTCCTCAAACTCTTGAGGTCTGAACCCTTAGCATTAACAGCTGTTGCAGCGTTGGTGTGATGGTCTTAATATTGATTTACAAGTCTTTCTGTTGTGTCAATGCTTTTAGGTGTGATTGAACTTAATGTCCTACTATGCTATGCTAAGTCAAATTATAGCCAGACTCAAGGTCTTTAAGGGGGCAGCACATGAAAGTTAGGATGTGCATGTATGTTGCGGCTGTAGCTTGGTCGGTAGAGTGGGTCATCCAGTCATTGACAAGTCGCTAGTTCAACACCTCGGAACCCCCAGATGCATGAAGTACGCTTCAGCAAGATAATGAACCCCAAATTCTTCCTGATGAGCCGGTTAGCTCCTTGCATGAAACCCTCTGCCATTGATGTCTGAATATGTGTGTGAATGGGTTAATACGACAAGTGTTGTAAAACGCCTTGAGTGTTCAGTTGACTGGAAAGGAGCAATGGAAATGCTAGTCCAATTACCATTAACCATTTCAGAGAGAGTAAAGTAACAAAAGAAGTTGCTGTTTAATACTAATATTGTAACTGGTAGCAGTTAAAATGTGAATGTTACTCAACCCTCAATCCAACGCAGACATGCCTTCTGGAATCTGCCAGTGATAAAGCCTAATATTTTGTGACATCACAAGAGGCTTTGTAGAACAGATCAGATCAGTGCATACTGTCATTACAGCAAAAGGGGGGACATATGATATTCTAAGATGTTATGTAATTCAGGTAAATTTGACAAAGATTAAACTATTTCCTCAAATTGTTGCTGTTGCTTTTTTTCTTATATTATCATTTGTAATGAAATACGTATTGTAACATTCAAACCAATGAAATTATAAGTGTGTTGAAAAGTGGTCTCAGACTTTTGCACCCTACTATTGATCGATTACGAGATTGAAAGCTTTGGCTTCAGGCTCAGCCCCCTCTTCACAGGCATGGTGGAACAGAGCACCTGCAATACTGCTGATGCTGCACCAATCCATCTGTCATCCACACACTCCATTTTTCCTCACTGGCGAAAAAGACTCTCCTTAACTTAGAACAACAACTCATTCCCAACACAGACGAAACAGATTTGGAAGTGTTGACCCTCATCCCAATCAATTCACACTTGGCTAATAACTGACAAGGTCTGACACACTAGATTAGAAAACAAATGCATGACTCAGAGATCAGTTAGTGAAGCCAATGTGACCAGAAGGGATCAGGCAGAGGCAAAAGTCAGAATGAAAAACACTTGTTAGGCTGTCACTCGGAGAAGTGCTGCAAAGCTTGCTACAGGAGTAAAAGACGAACTGACACAGAAGACAGGGAGCACGCAGGCTCTTTACATGGGGATAATGAGACAGGTAGAACACATCAGTTGTGACTGTGATTGTCTGGACAATCACACTGCGGGAAAACACACTGGGGCAGAAAGGAATCTGAAACAAGAGGAAAGTAAATTAAAACAGGAAACAGAGCTTAAAGAGAAAAACAAAAGCATGAAAGCAGATGAGACATGATGGATAACTGCTGATAATCCTCTCTCCACACGCTCATGACAGATCAGATGTAATCATCAAAGTACACCGTGAATAATACAAATGTGAAAAACAAGCAAGAATCAGACTAGAGGTTTGTTAACATCAAAAAGTTTAAATTAGACATTTCATGTTGCTGACATGTTCTGTATTTAAAATGTTTTTGTGTCATTCTGTCATCATTATAACCTACATCAGTGCACTGACAGGGTATGAGAAACAGGGTTCAATTTTCAAACAGTTTGACAAAGCAGGAAAAAAGGTAAATGGAACTTGTGATAACTTGATTATTTGATTATTTGATTTTCAAATAATTGCAGCCCACAACCCTGCACAGGATAACTGGGTAGAAAAAACTACGAAACAGTTATAGAAACAAATACTCATTACATACCATCAGAGAATTCAAATCTTTACATAAATGCCATAAAAGCAATGAATGCATGAAAAGTTCGACAGGTTAAGTCTGTTTGACTGAACATAACATCCTCTTCAGGTGTTTAGAAATCTCTTTCATTTTCACTCCATATATGATTGGATTAAAGAGAGGACTAAACAGAATCATTTGAAGGGTCACTATTAAACGCACAACTTTTGGAAAATTGTATTCCAGTCGAGCTATAATCATATCAAATGCAAACAAACAAGAAAAGTTTATCAAAACTATCAGGTGTGGTAAACAGGTTTGTGCAGCTTTTCTTCTGACTTCTCTACAACTTCGAGAGGATACTGTAAATACTTTGGTGTATGTGAAAAGTATAAAAAACACAGGGAAGAACCCTATAGTGAACATTCCAATCATACCATACACAGATATCACTCTTGAGCTCACACAAATAAGTTTTTGAACCAAACTGTTACAAATTATTCCCTTCAAAGTAAAGTTACATATTTTTCTGTTAGCAATAATTGCAACTCCACCTGCAACCTGACAAGCAGGCAGAAGCCAAGCCAAACCTAGGCAGATATTTACAGTTGTTGTGCTCATGATAGTTGGATATTGCAGCGGTTTACATATAGACACATACCTGTCATAGGCCATGGCTGCCAACAGTAAGAAATCTGAACCACCTGAAGAGTAAAATAAAAACCATTGAAAGAAACATGCTCCATGTGATATGATCTGTTTCTCAGATAAAGAGTCAATCAGAAGCTTTGGGTAGATAGCAGTGCTGAAAAGAACAGAGTTGACTGACAGAGCTGCTATGAAAATGTACATGGGCTCATGGAGGTTTTGGTGAATCCAGATCAGATAAACAATTATAGAGTTACTGCAGATTATTAGAATATATGCTGTTAACATAATCACAAAATAAAGATATCTGTATTTGTTTAGTTCCACATAGCCATCGAGAGTAATATATGTTACATTTAATTCATCATCCATGGAGAATGTCACAAATTCAACCATTAATATATAGAAAGATAACAAATATAAATGAATGAACTGAGCAAAGTCTTATGATTCTTACCAGAGATTGCATTAACATAAAACGTACATTAGAATGTGTCATTCATTCACAGATACCCAACCAGCAAAGGCATTTAGTTAATCTCGACAATGACTAGTTTGAGTCACTGCTGAGATTTTATGAGACTTTATCAGCCTCAGTGGATCTCATTAACTCCCCCATCAAGAGGAACAACTTCCTCAAACTCTGGAGGTCTGAACCCTTAGCATTAACAGCTGTTGGAGCGTTAGTGTGATGGTCTCAATATGGATTTACATGTCTTTCTGTTCTGTCAATGCTTTGAGGTGTGATTGAACTCATTGTCCTACTATGCTATGAAGTCATGTCAAATTCTTGACTTCCCCTGGAGGAGAAGCTACAGAAAATTGTATGCCATCAAGTTAAACATACCCATGCAGCTGGAAGCTACAAAGCTAGTTAAGGATAACAAACTATTCCTAGCCCCATTCACACTGCCCTTTCAGTGCGGGAATCATCTGCCAATTATCTGCTGTCGTCTGTATGAAAGTTACAGATGTGAAGAGGGGGTACAGTTTTGCTGCTGTCATCCTGTCTGTCCTTCCAAGTCTTGGTCACATTTCTCCCTGAAAAACAGTGTCTGTCCCCAGGTAGCAGAGAAAGTCGGCTCCTGCAGATGAATGGTGGTGATAATGTGACACAATTTACAGCAAAACATTTGTTGAGTTGATGTAGTTACTGTCTCTGAAAACTTGTATTGAAAAAAATCAACAGTTTACTGATAGCAATTATGTAATTTAGAGTGAACTTTGTCACTTGCCAGGATGTTTGGTGTGTCAGGATCTCAATTACAACACATAACAGCATCCATATGATTATAAACAGTTTGTTGAGACAGGTTAAGATCAACAGGTGGAAACCAGGAAACATGTTGGAAAAAAACCACACAGATCTCAACGTCATGATGTGTATCGTCAGCTTTGATTAACATTGGAGGCAGTACAACTGGAACTAATTTATGGTTTGGCGTTCCAGCTTTACATTCATTCTTGCAGTCACCAGGCCTGGTCATACTCAAAGACGTTGCTACACTTCACTTGTTGAGAATTAACTGTAGTGACATTACTGAAGTTTGTACTGAAACTGTCTCAGGCCTTTTCTTGTAACATGGGTGCAGGATATCAAGATACTATAGACAGAACAGAGCTGCATGTAAGATCTGTTAAACCCAATGGTGTAATGACAAGTACATTTACATCATTACAGTATCAGAATCAGAAATTCAAAATTCAGAATCAGAATTATAAAAATTGACCAGGTAGTGCAAACTAAAAATGAGAAATTATTTTTCTATGCTGCTGGGAGCAGACCTGCGGTACCTCTCCTTCACACACTTGGACCTGCTGTACCTCTCCTTCACACACTTGGACCTGCGGTACCTCTCCTTCACACACTTGGACCTGCTGTACCTCTCCTTCACACACTTGGACCTGCGGTACCTCTCCTTCACACACTTGGACCTGCGGTACCTCTCCTTCACACACCTGGACCTGCGGTACCTCTCCTTCACACATTTGGACTTGCGGTACCTCTTGTCAAAATAGTTGAGATCCATTTACTCCTGTCTAATATAAATACCAGTATGTACACACACGGAGACAGTGTCAGAAAAGTCGAGAGTCATACACTCCTGCCAGACACAAATACAAGTAAGGGACATTATACATAGTCCTGAGGTAATTCTGATACATATTAAAACTTTGCCTGCTGCATTGTGTTTGCCATAATTTCATTGGAAAGTGTTAAATCATTACATTAAAGGTGTGTTGAAATCGGAAGTGAAGAGGAAATGGCGACACGGTGTGTCTGTGAAAAAGAGGAAGTGTTACACTCAAGGCTCTGTCTGTCATTCTGTCTCTGGTGATCATTCTTGAATAAGTATTAACTTTGCAAAGTTAGGTGTAACCATGATGTATTCATGTTTAGAGATCTAATGAAAATTGGTAAGGAAACAGTATTGAGCTGAGGTCATGAGAAAGTGTTAAAGAACTGATCAGGTCAACATGAGGCATCAAGGGACTATTAGTCATTGAACGGAGAGATGGTGGTGGTCCACTCGCTCAAGCCTTGAAGAAACACCTGAGACGGAGAATGTGAGCAGCCTAAACATCACAGAAAGGACTTCAAGAAATCTTCAGCAGAAACAGACCAAGGAATTAAGAGCACATCGGATTAACCATTTTTGCCAACATGCTGTGGATTACAATTTGGATATTGGAGTACTTTGTTCACGCTGCTGGAGTGAAGTTTGGACTTTGAGGAAGTTACGAGACCTTGGCCGGGGTTGTGATTTGCCTCAAGGACTTGGACTTTCAGCAGGAAGGGAAAGGCGAGCCATGGAAAGACCTGACCCTCTCCATCTCACCTAAATTTAAGTATTTCTAACCAGGCCTCAGCTATTTTTAGATTAATTTGTTATTTAAAGTATTGTGATTTATCAATAAGTATTTTTGATAATGAGTGACAGTAATTGAAATACGTATTGCGCTGTATGCTTTGCCCTTGCTAAAATCTATGCAATAAAACCTACATAATGTAGTTAAAGTTAAAGTTGTGGACATTGATTTTATGTCTCTTTGATGGAAGTAAAGTCAGGTGTTAAGTGTGCATAATATCTTAAAGGTTCTTAAAGGTTACTCTCGCTTATCAAATTTAAACAGTCCCTTAGGGTTTACCAAAAGCCCTTAAAATCCAACCTAGCACCGGACCAAGTGCACAGATCATTTAGAGGAGAGCTGCCATAACGGGCGTGGCTGGTGGCCGTATCTGACTCAAGGGCTTCATGTCAGGTACCAAACCAGAGGAAGCAGGTAGACGTTCGGATTCAGGCAGTTAGAATCTAGGCAAGTCTCCTCACCACCAGCTTCAGAAATCCCTATTTAGATTGCCAGTTTTTAAGCAACCTCTTGTAGGCTTAGGGATCTAACCCTTTAAACGGAGAGATGGTCGAGTACCTCCTGGACAGGGAAAGACTCGGGATCTAACACTCTCCTTCACACACTTGGACCTGCGGTAACTCTCCTTCACGCACACTTGGACCTGCGGTACCTCTCCTTCAAATACTTGGACCTGCGGTACCTCTCCTTCAAATACTTGGACCTGTGGTACCTCTGCTTCTCAGTCTGTCACTGAAGGAGCTGCCCAGTGCTGTGAGAGTGACCTGCAGGTTGGACTCCTTCACCAGCAGCAATGACAGCTTTCCCATCATCCTGCTCTCTCCCACCACCTGCACTGGGTCCAGAGGATCCCAGGATGGAGCTGGCCTTCTTGATAAGTTAATCAAGTCTCCTCCTGTCTGCTGCCGAGATGCTGCTGCTCCGGCAGAGTACTCCATAGAAAATGGCTGATGCCACCACAAAGTCATAGAAAGAAGTAGGAGGTCCCCTGCACTCCGAAGGACCTGAGCTTCCGCAGCAGATGGACTCTGCTCTGACCTTTCTTATATGTAGCTGCAGTGTGATCAGACCAGTCCAGTTTATTGTTCACTTGAACTCCCAGGTACTTGTAAGATTTCACCATCTCAATGTCCTTTACCAGGATATTCACCCGTGTGTAGGGTTGTTTGTGCCTGCGGAAATCCACCACCAGCTCTTTGGTCTTCCCGCCGTTGAGCTCGATGTGGTTCTGCTGCCACCAGTCCACAAAGTCCTTGAGAAGTCCTAGGCTCTGTTGTCCCCGTCCCTGATGAGGCCAACAATAACAGAGTAATCAGAGACCTTTTGTAGATGACTGTGGGGTGATTGGTGGGAGAAGTCTGAAGTGTACAGGGTGAACAGGATAGGGGCCAGGACTGTTCCCTGTGGGCCACCATACTGCAGACAACTGTGTCCGACACACAGTCCCAAATCCTCACGTACTGTGGCCGGTTGGTGAGGTAGTCAAAGATCCGGGGTCTGGTAAAGTCAAACCTATTGAAGAATAGGTTCAGGTCGTTCATCCACATTGACCGGTAAATCGAGAGCTTCGCCTTTCTGCTCAGCTCTCTCTTCACCACAACAGACCGATACAACGACCGCATTACTGCGGCCGCTGCACCGATCCGCCTGTCAATCT
>CAEMYA010000355.1:606192-618909 GCA_903131615.1 Diplodus sargus
TCGAAGGAGCCAACAAGACCACATCATCCGCTAAAAGCAGAGATGAAATCCAGTGGCTCCCGAACCAGATCCCCTCCGGCCTGTGGCTGCGCCTAGAAATTCTGTCCCTAAAAATAATGAACAGAACCGGTGAAAAAAGGGCAGCCCTGCCGGAGTCCAACATGCACTGGGAACAGGTCTGACTTACTGCCGGCAATGCGAACCAGGCTCCTGCTCCGGTCGTACAGGGACCGTACAGCCCTTAACAGAGGGCTCCGACCCTGTACTCCCGGAGCACCTCCCACAGAATGCCACAAGGGACACGGACGAATGCTTTCTCCAAATCCACAAAACACATGTGGACTGGTTGGGCAAAGTTTGTCCACCTTGTGGAGGGTATAGAGCTGGTCCAGTGTTCCGCGGACCGGACGAAAACCGCATTGTTCCTCCTGAATCAGAGGTTCGATTATCGGCCGAATTCTCCTCTCCAGTACACTGGAATAGACTTTCCCAGGGAGGCTGATGAGTGTGATCCCCCGATAGTTGGAACACACCCTCCGGTCCCCCTTTATTAATAGGGGGACCACCACCCCGGTCTGCCAGTCCAGAGGTACTGTCCCCGACTGCCACGCGATGCTGCAGAGACATGTCAACCAGGACAGCCCCACAACATCCAGAGACTTGAGGTACTCAGGGTGAATCTCATCCACCCCCGGTGCTTTCAAATCAAATCAATTTTATTTATACAGCCCAAAATCACAATCAAATTGCCTCAGTGGGCTTTACAATCTGTACAGTGAACAACATCCTTTGTCCTTAGATTCTCGATTGGAGTGAGGAAAAACTTCACATGTTGATGGAAAAAAAACCTTTTAACAGGGTAAAAAAAACAATGAAAGAAACCTCAGGAAGAGCCACAGAGGAGGGATCCCTCTTCCAGGACGGACAGACATGCAATAGATGTTGCATGTATAGAAAAGAGCAACAAATCACAGTTTACAAGTTACATCAACAGAAAGTCTGATACACTGAGGAGCTTCCCAACTACCTCAGTGACTTCGGCTTGGGTGATGAATGAATCCACCACTGAAACCCCGGTCTCGGCTTCTTCTATGGAAGGCGTGTCAGTGGGATTGAGGAGATCCTCGAAGTATTCCTTCCACGACAATGTCCCCAGTCGAGGTCAACAGCTCCCCACCTCCACTGTAAACAGTGTTGGTGGAGGACTGCCTCCCCCTCCTGAGGCGCTGGATGGTTTGCCAGAATTTCTTCGAGGCCAACCGGTAGTCCTCCTCCATGGCCTCCCCGAACTTTTCCCAGACCCGAGTTTTTGCTTACGCAACTGCCCGTGCTGCCGCACACTTGGCCTTCCGGTAGCCGTCAGCTGCCTCAGGAGTCCCCCGGGCCAACCAGGCCGATAGGACTCCTTCTTCAGCTTGACAGCATCCTTTACTTCCGGAGTCCACCACCGGGTTCGGGGATTGCCGCCACGACAGGCACCGGAGACCTTACGGCCACAGCTCCAGACAGCCACATCAACAATGGAAGTGGAGAACATTGTCCATTCGGACTCAATGTCCCCAGCCTCCCTCTGTATCTGGTCAAAGCTCTCCCGGAGGTGGGAGTTGAAGACCTCCCTGACAGAGGGTTCCGCCAGATGTTCCCAGCAGACCCACACAATACGTACCACCAGGTGGTGATCAGTTGACAGCTCAGCCCCTCTCTTCACCCGAGTGTCCAAGACATACGGCCGGAGGTCAAATGACACGACCACAAAGTCGATCATTGACCTTCGGCCTTGGGTGTCCTGGTGCCACGTGCACATGTGGACACCCTTATGCTTGAACAAGGTGTTTGTTATGGACAAACTGTGACTAGCACAGAAGTCCAGTAACAAAACACCACTCGCGTTCAGATCAGGGAGGCCATTCCTCCCAATCACACCCCTCCAGGTAACACTGTCGCTGCCCACGTGAGCGTTGAAGTCCCCCAGTAGAACAACGGAGTCCCCGGTTGGAGCACTCTCCAGTACCCCTCCCAGGGACTCCAAGAAGGCCGGGTACTCTACACTGCTGTTCGGCCCATAAGCCGAGACAACAGTTAGAGACCTATCCCCGACCCGAAGGCGCAGGGAAGCGACCCTCTCGTTCACCGGGGTAAACTCCAACACATGGCAGCTGAGCTGAGGAGCTATAAGCAAGCCCACACCAGCTCGCCGCCTCTCACCGCGGGCAACTCCAGAGTAGAAGAGAGTCCAGCCTCTCTCAAGGAGTTGGGTTCCAGAGCCCAGAATGTGCATGGAGGTGAGCCCGACTATTTCTAGCCCGCACCAGCTCAGGCTCTTTCCCCCTCAGCGACATTCCATGTCCCCACGGCTAGAGTCACCGTCCGGGGATTGGGTCGCCGGGGGCCCCCGCACATGACTGCCACCCATATCCAACTGCACCGGCCCCTTCTGAACCCTCCGGCAAGTGGTGAGCTCACTGGAGGGCGGGCCAACTTCGCTCCTTCGGGCTGAGCCCAGCCGGGTCCCGTGGGCAAAGACCCGGCCACCAGGCGCTCGCCTGCGAGCCCCAACCCCAGGGGGCCCCGGTATAAGGACGTACACTTCCTTGCTTTTGAATCTGACATTAGGGCTTTGAACCGATCTTAGTCTGACCTGTCACCTAGGACATGTTTGACTTGGGAGACCCTACCAGGGGCATTAAGCCCCGGACAACATAGCTCCTAGGATCATTCGGGTACTCAAACTCCTCCACCACGATAAGGTGCGGGAGGAGTACTTTACTTCATTAATCCCCGGGGGGAAATTGTTTTTATTCCAATGCTCCGTGCAAAGTAGAAATAGAAATGCAGAATGAATGGAAACAAGCGATAAAGATGAAGATATAAATAAAATAAAATATTAATGTAGACATTAAAATAAAATAAAATATCAACGTAGACAATAAAATACAAATAAATAATGAAATAGTAAAGTATAGTATACAAACTGAAATATATACAATATACAATGAAATGGTTGTAATGTTATAAGTAAAATTTGAACATGCTGAATCAGGCCCGCACCTTCGACAGCATCCTCCTGTCTGACACTGCTGTTAAAGTGTCCAGCTCCACCCCCACAACGTCACTGGCCTTTCTGATCAGTTTATTAAGTCTGTTGGTATAGGCTACTCTCAGTCTGCTGCCCCAGCACACCACAGCAAACAGAACAGCACTGGCCACCACAGACTCATAAAACATCCTCATCATAGTCCGGCAGCTGTTAAAAGAGCAGAGCCTCCTCAGAAAATAAAGGCGGCTCTGTCCCTTCTTGTAGAGGACTTAAGTGTTTTTAGTCCAGTCCAGTTTATTGTCAATGTACACAATGTATGTAGTGTTCAACAATGTCCATGTTATGTCCCAGGATGGAAACTTGAGTCACTGGTGCCTTGGTTCTCCTCAGATCCACCACCAGCTCTTTGGTCTTTGCTGTGTTGAGCTGCAGGTGGTTCAGCTCACACCATGAGACAAAGTTATCCACCACAGCCCTGTACTCAGCCTCCTCACCCTTGCTGATACATCCAATGACAGCAGAGCCATTAGAAAACTTTTGAAGATGGCAAGACTCTGTCTGGTAGCTGAAGTCCGTGGTGTAAAGGGTGAAGAGGAAAGGAGAGAGAACAGTCCCTTGTGGGGCTCCGATGTTGCTGACCACTGTATCTGACACACAGTGCCGCAGGCGCACGTATTGTGGTCGGCCAGTGAGGTAATCCACAATCCACTGATGAGGGCCTGTGGGTGCTGTGTCTGCAGTGAGCTTGTGACTGAATGGAGGATGTCACAAGCTGCATCAGCGTTAGCAGAGGAGGGGATATAAACAGCGAATGCAATCACCTGTGTGAACTCCCTCAGGAGGTAGTACGGTCTCATGCTAACCACTAAAAGTTTGATGTCATTACTACGGACAGGTTCTTTAACAGTGATGTGCCCAGAGTTACACCATTTGTCATTATCAAACACAGCCCTCCTCCTTTCCTCTTACCTCTTATTTTCAAAAATTTTTTAATCAAACACATGCTTAAAGGCATCAGCTAACAGGGCTTGACGCTAAGCTTTTTTCCAAGTAGCACTGTGCTACCATGCTGAAAAATTTAGTAGCAAACTAAATTTTTTGGTAGCACAATGAAAATTCAGCAATTTTGGTAAAAACGTCATTTTCAAACAAATAAAGTAATTATTTAGCCTAATCCTAACCCTGTAGACTAATTGTTAATGTTATAACTGGCTCTTTGCCTTAACAAAAACCAGGAAAGACAAACAATGCAAATGTCTGTATGAAAATATAACATTTATTACAACCAACCAGGAAAGTTCATTAATTCATTAAGTCCAGGTCCAGCTAAAACCATTTAAACTGGAAGAATGTCCCTGCTTTAGCAGTCAACACAGTCTGGTCTCCTGACCCGCTTGGAGCTAAGCCACCTCTCTACAGCTGGACTTGGGTCATAGCTCTCCAGTGGAGGCCCCTCGAAGCTGATGCGCATCAGGTCCTCTGTTGTGGACACGGCCAGGCTGTGTGGAGGTCTTAATTCGGTTTTGGGCCGAAAACCCCCTCTCGCACTGGGCTGCAGATATGGGCAGCATGAGCAGCTACAGTGCCCCGGCTGCCTCCTGCATCACCCTCTCCCTTTCTCTCAGACGGACCCGGCTCATCCATTCCCTCGTCTACCACCTCGTTTAATGCCCCGTCTTCTTCTTCGTCCTCTTCTAATTCTTTGTCGCTCTCGTTTCTGTCTTCCTTTTTATCATCCTCTCTTGTTTTCTGAAAATAATGTGTTAGGGGGTTCATTTTCACAACGCCGACACTCTTTCGCTTCTCCATTTTGTGTTTTGATTTTAGTTCTGCACTGCAGTCTTCACTGTGTGTGCGCGTGGTCACGTGTCTGTTATGGAAGCACTGCATTGGTTAGATCTGATTACGTAGCTACAGTGCTGTGCTTGCATTGGAGGAGATGATTCAGGTTGCCAAAAAAAAATGTAAAAAAATTAAAAATACTGCTCAGTGCTCACGTAAACAGCAAAACAGTGCATGTACTACAGTTTCTGTCGGAGTCGCACTGATGGGACTGAATGTGATTTTCTATTTGCACTGGAAATAATCAACTCGCAAATGCGAGTATCAACAAACCAAGCTTTACCCCTTTCTTGCCACAATTCCTGTGAATGAAACACGTGAACTGTATCAGCCCAGTATTACATTTGAATAGCCAGGTATCGCATAAATCGTCTCAGAGGGCTGGATACATTAGCACAGTCCCAAATCCAGTCTGGACCTACCAGCCTAACATGTTAAAAGCATCAAAACCCTCAATACATAAAAACTTATGAGAAATCTTGTGAGAGGTCGTTCACATTGACATGCTCTCTCTCTTCAGATGGTTAGACTGACAGTGACTGATTAACAAAGATGCAATTTACGTTCACAAAAGCATACTGTTCAATAACTGCAGCAAATTGATTCCATCACTACATTGTTCAAACTGAAGATACTCTTTTCTATTCCCATCAAATCATAAAGAGCATTGTTGAAGGAAACAACTCCACATTCACATCTCTGCATTATTATTACAAAATAAACAACTGCACATTAGCATCACTATCATCACTATTACTATGATATAACTTTTAATACATCAGATGACTTTGGCTTGACAGAACAACCTCTTCAGATGTTTGTTAATTTCTTTCATTTTCAGTCCGTATATAATTGGATTGAAGAGAGGATGATACAAAACTGCTTGTAAAGTCATTATAAAATGCACAGTTTTTGGAAAATTCGATTCCATTCGAACTATAATGATATCATATGCACACAAACATGAAAAGCTGATTAAGACCAACAGGTGGGGTAAACAGGTCTGTGCAGCTTTTTTCCTGACATTTCTATTACTTTGGTAAGATATTATAAGTATCCTGGTGTATGTAAAAAGTATGAAGAGAAAAGGGAAAAGTCCAACGTCTAGCAGAGCAAAAACACCAAATATAGATCGTGCTCTTGAACTCACACAGTTGAGATTGTAAAATGAATTATTACAAAAAATCCCTTTTAAAGTTGAATGACAGAGTTTCATATCAGCACTCAGTATTACTGGGACTGAAGTTTGACAAGCAGGCAGAAGCCAGGCTAGAACCAAAAAAATACTGATGGTTGTTTTTCTCATGATAGTTGGATATTGTAGAGGTTTACATATAGACACATACCTGTCATAGGCCATGGCTGACAGCAGTAAGAACTCTGAACCACTTAAGGCGTAATATAGAAGAAATTGAAAGAGACAGGCTGAATATGATATGATCTGTTTTTTAGATAATAAGTCGATCAACATCTTTGGGTACATAGCAGTGCTGAAAGCAACAGAGTTTAGTAACAAAGCTGCAATGAAAATGTACATGGGCTCATGGAGGTTTTTGTGCATCCAAATGAGGCACACGATGGTGAAATTACAGCAGAGTATAAGAATATATACTGTGAACATTATCAGAAAATACAGATATCTGTACTTTTGCACTTCAACATATCCACTAAGAGTTATATATGTTACATTAAGTTGATCGTCCATTAATGTTTGTTAAAAATGAAAATAATCGATCTAAAATTAAGTTAAATGTTTAGTAATCAAACTGGCAGATCACATAATCATCATACATGAGTGAACATGTAAACTCTCACTTCATGACATTATTAACATTCAACCTGTGCTTCAATGATTTACTCGTTCATATCTACCTGACCTTTAAATGCTCGTGTTGTGTTTTCACCCCTCAAAATTCAGAAAATGAACTATGTGAGACTGCAAAGTTCTTATGAGATTGCTTCACCCTCCAAGGATCTCATTAAGTGCTCCATCAAAACGACACTAATGTGAACGTCATCAAACTCTGTAGGCCTCTAGTCAAGGTTTGAATCCGTTTTTGTGCATGTGTCCCATGAAACAACATTACTGTGCACTGCATTACAAGATCACTGACAGTGTTTGACATCTTTTGATGACCTGTTTTTAACTGTAAAAGAAACTAGGTAGACAGGAAGAGGACCAGTTGGGTCTCTCACCTTTTGCTTCTCTTTTGTGAATTGTGTTTTGAACTGAATTGCCATGTAGTTTGAGACGTTTATGTTGGATCAAAGTTGTAATGTGTCCATGTTGACAAAGCATACATAAAAATGAAATACTCCTTTGACTGGAACAACCATTGACTGGGGCAGGGCCTTTCTGTGTGGAGTTTACATGACCTCCCTCCACTTAAGTGGGTTTTGACTGTCCCAGTATAACGCTCTGCAAAGCCTCACAACACGCAGCTTTTACACAGAAAGTTGAGCCTCTCAATGAACTCAGAATTTATCAGAAACTCTGGTTCCCTTTCTTCATATTTCCCCTCTTCTCTGTGCTTTCGTAAAAATACTTGGTATGGAATTTAGATGTGCGAAAAATTTGCTTAGCCTTCCGTGGGATTACCCCATAACACATTCATTCTTCCTCTCCCTTTCTCTCTATCTCTCTACACTAGAACATGTTACCTGACTCAAAACTATCCGCACTTATGGGGACCCGTTTGAATCCGATATGCCGGGCCAAGCTATAACCACTGGTGACGACTGTGTGGCAGGGCAACACCAACTCAGTGCTTCAGTTTACATAAACTGCATCGGGCTCGATTCAGTTTTGGATGTTAAAAAAACAGAACGCCGGCCTGTAGAGTTCGGGTTGGGATCGGTTACTGCCTCGGACTCAGTCTGGTCAGGACATAAAAATGTTGCCCGAGCTTTGCTGTACACTGTACTACCTCACATTTTCTTCATTTGTTTATTCTGGTGATAACGTATTAATAATTCTTGTGGTCCATTGGCTCACTACTGTTCACAGCAGGTTTGGTTTGTGTGGCTGCTCTGAGCAACATGTTTTGTGGTTAAGTGTGTTATATGTTTTTCATTTGCATCCTGTAGCAGGATAGAAGACTATCACTATGCTGCTCTGGAAATGGCACACAGGGCTTTGATTCAGATTCAGATTCAGACCACTTTATTTCTCCCAAATGGGCAATTCAGTTGCAGCTTTTCCAGACGTCAAACATAACTCAGTGTTGTCTGTGCTGTTACTGTTATGTTTTACATAATCTGTTTTCTCCTGAAACTAGACCATGTGTCTCCATGGACCATGGATACAGCAGTGTATTTGACTGTAACAGGTAATGCAGAGGGCCTTTTCCAATAACCAGCCTGAGCCTAGGCTTCACTGTCTCTCTCTCACCCGCTGCGTGTTGGTGACAGAAACAATCTTGTCAACCCATACACACCCTTTATCCTTTCTCCACATCTCCTATGGCTGAAATATGTCTTTAATGGAATATATTTGTGTTGCCCTCTACAAAATATAAATAAATCAGTCTCTAAGGTTTATATGTCTGAGCGAGTCTTAAACGTAGCCCAGACTTTTTTTATCTTTTTTTTTCTTTTTTTACACAAAAACGCCAACATACAAATAAAAAAACCTTAAAACTGTGGAAGTGGGAGAAATCTTGGGAGAGCTAATTCACAGTGATATGCTTTCGTCCATCACATCCGTCACTACATTGTTCAAACTAAAGGTACTCTTTAATGTTCCCATCAAATCATAAAGAGCATTGTTGAAGGAAACGACTCCTCATGTCAAACATTCACATCTCTGGATTATTATTACAAAATAAACAACTGCACATTAGCATCACTATCATCACTATTACTATGATATCAGTTTTGATACATCAGATGACTTTGGCTTGACAGAACAGTCTCTTCAGATGTTTGTTAATTTCTTTCATTTTCAGTCCGTATATAATTGGATTGAAGAGAGGATGATACAAAACTGCTTGTAAAGTCATAATAAAACGTGCAGTTTTTGGAAAATCAGATTCCATTCGAACTATGATGATATCATATGCACACAAACATGAAAAGCTGATTAAGACCAACAGGTGGGGTAAACAGGTCTGTGCAGCTTTTTTCCTGACATTTCTATTACTTTGGTAAGATATTATAAGTATCCTGGTGTATGTAAAAAGTATGAAGAGAAAAGGGAAAAGTACTAAATTCAACAGAGCAAAAACACCAAATATAGATCGTGCTCTTGAACTCACACAGTTGAGATTGTAAAATGAATTATTACAAAAAATCCCTTTTAAAGTTGAATGACAGAGTTTTGCATCAGCACTCAGTATTGCAGGGACTGCTATCTGACAAGCAGGCAGAAGCCAGGCTAGAACCAAGAAAATACTGATGGTTGTTTTTCTCATGATAGTTGGATATTGTAGAGGTTTACATATAGACACATACCTGTCATAGGCCATGGCTGACAGCAGTAAGAACTCTGAACCACCTAAAGAGTAAAATTGAAAAAATTGAAAGAGACAGGCTGAATATGAGATGATCTGTTTTTTAGATAATAAGTCAATCAGAAGCTTTGGGTAAACAGAAGTGCTGTAAAGAACAGAGTTCAGTAACAAAGCTGCAATGAAAATGTACATGGGCTCATGGAGGTTTTTGTGCATCCAAATGAGGCACACGATGGTGAAATTACAGCAGAGTATAAGAATATATACTGTGAACATTATCAGAAAATACAGATATCTGTACTTTTGCACTTCAACATATCCACTAAGCGTTATATATGTTACATTAAGTTGATCGTCCATAAATGTTTATTAAAAATGAAAATAATTTATCTAAAATTAAGTTAAATGTTCAGTAATTAAACCGGCAGATCACATAATCATCATACATGAGTGAACATGTAAACTCTCACTTCATGATATTATTAACATTCAACCTGTGCTTCAATGATTTACTCATTCATATCTACCTGACCTTTAAATGCTCGTGTTGTGTTGTGACCCCTCAAAATTCAGAAAATGAACTATGTGAGACTGCAAAGTTCTTATGAGATTGCTTCACCCTCCAAGGATCTCATTAAGTGCTCCATCAAAACGACACTAATGTGAACGTCATCAAACTCTATCGGCCTCTAGTCAAGGTTTGAATCCGTTTTTGTGCATGTGTCCCATGAAACAACATTACTGTGTACTGCATTACGAGACCACTAACAGTGTTTGACATATTTTGATGACCTGTTTTTAATTGTAAAAGAAACTAGATGGACAGGAACAGGACCAGTTGGGTCTCTCACCTTTTGCTTCTCTTTTGTGAATTGTGTTTTGAACTGAATTGCCATGTAGTTTGAGAGGTTTATGTTGGATCAAAGTTGTAATGTGTCCATGTTGACAAAGCATACATAAAAATGAAATACTCCTTTGACTGGAACAACCATTGACTGGGGCAGGGCCTTTCTGTGTGGAGTTTACATGACCTCCCTCTACTTAAGTGGGTTTTGACTGTCCCAGTATAACGCTCTGCAAAGCCTCACAACACGCAGCTTTTACACAGAAAGTTGAGCCTCTTGATGAACTCAGAATTTATCAGAGACTCTGGTTCCCTTTCTTCATATTCCCCCTCTTCTCTGTGCTTTCGTAAAAATAAGGCCACCGAATCACTGCTGCAGACAGGTCGATAAAGAGGAGTGAAGAAAAATAAACCTTTTAATTAGGGATGTCCCGAGCCGATCAATAGGATCGGGATCGGGGCCGATCTGGGCATTTTTCCGCTGATCGGAATCGGCAATTTTGAACGTGGACCCAGGCCCGATTTTTTTTTTTTTTTTTTACGTCAGAGCACAATTAGTGGCAGAACGCAGACGCGTGTGTAACGTTACTCTGGCAAACCTGTGGATAAATGTCAGCAGTGTGGAAATAACTAAAATTGGAAATTAGAATTAGAAAGCGAAAGCAGTCCAACGGCGTCATGTAACATCTGCAATACGCCGTTTCGCGGAGCTGCATTTAGTACTCATTTGATACGACATATACAAAACAAACACTCAAAGAACACAACGTGTTCACTCGTGAGTACGGGCGCGGACACCGAAGCAGCAAAGAGTCGCGGATACTTTCCAAAGAGAAATATCCTCGAGACAGCGACATGGCCACAAATATTACAGAGAAGATAACTGAATTCTCCGCTATCTCCGTGGGAGAGGATCAGGGTTTTTTTTCGTCACCTGGAGTTTTTGAATCCCCGGTGTGCCCGACCATCTGGGCATTACATTATTGACTCCACGTTCGAGTTATAACGCGCCGGTATGCGCACTAGTCTCGTGGGTTTCATACAGCAGAGCGTGTCAAAAAGCCAATCGAGGAGATGCTGAACACTGTGAAATAGACAAGCGACGTGTCCACGTCATTTTACATGACAACGTAAGGAATATGTAAAAAGCAGTGGATGATCTGGAGGAACCAAACGTGGGCTGCGTCTCTCACACTTCAGCTGCTGTACACGAGGGTCTGCTGTCACAGTGCAGCGTCACACACTCACCTGCTAACACAAGGAAGGTAGAGGCCAATGTTGGAATAGATGTAGAATAAGAAAGAGCCATATGAAAGTATTTACTTTGTTTCAACAAAATAAAAATACTATGGAACAGCTTGGATGCAGGTACTTTTTTTCTTAATGCAGCTGTATTATCCAGGAAAATATTAGTTAAGGCTGAGTATCGGATCGGGACTCAGTATCGGCAGATACTAAATATTAAAGGACTTGGATCGGGATCGGAGTAAAAAAAACCTGATCGGGACATCCCTACTTTTAATCCTGAGCTTGTCTCTCATCAGTAAACTGTTCTGGAGCAGAGCAGAATTAGTTTTCACTCCAGCTGTTTATCAGTCCAGAGGATTCTCCTCTGCACCTGACTTTGTCTTCCAGAGCTGGCCAGCTTGCTGTTCCACCCAGCACGCCTCACACAAGAAGCAGCAAAGCCCTACCACACATGCAGACTTTTGGCTGAAAGTTAAATATTTTCAACTTGTATGATTACATAAACGGTGTGGATTCTGTGCATTTGCACCGCCTGACTTGACTAAACGCAAATTTGCATCTACTATGCGTCTTTGCATTGACTTGGTATGGAATTTAGATGTGCGAAAAATTTGCTTAGCCTTCCGTGGGATTACCCAATGACACACTCATTCTTCCTCTCCCTTTCTCTCTATCTCTCTACACTAGAACATGTTACCTGACCCAAAACTATCCGCACTTATGGGGACCCGTTTGAATCCGATATGCCGGGCCAAGCTATAACCATGGTGATGACTGTGTGGCAAGGCAACACCAACTCAGTGCTTCAGTTTACATGAACTGCATCGGGCTCGATTCAGTTTTGGATGTTAAAAAAACAGAACGCCTGTAGAGTTCGGGTTAGGATCGGTTACTGCCTCAGACTCAGTCTGGTCAGGACATAAAAATGCTGCCCGAGCTTTGCTGTACACTGTACTACCTCACATTTTCTTCATTTGTTTATTCTGGTGATAACGTATTAATAATTCTTGTGGTCCATTGGCTCACTACTGTTCACAGCAGGTTTGGTTTGTGTGGCTGCTCTGAGCAACATGTTTTGTGGTTAGGTGTGTTATATGTTTTTCATTTGCATCCTGTAGCAGGATAGAAGACTATAACTATGCTGCTCTGGAAATGGCACACAGGGCTTTGATTCAGATTCAGGCCACTTTATTTATCCCAAATGGGCAATTCAGTTGCAGCTTTTCCAGACGTCAAACATAACTCAGTGTTGTCTGTGCTGTTACTGTTATGTTTTACATAATCTGTTTTCTCCA